>CAUYLG010032767.1:0-54279 GCA_963573385.1 Cacajao melanocephalus
GATGGGCATTTGGGTTGGTTCCAGGTCTTTGCTATTGTAAACAGTGCTGCAGTGAACATTTGTGTGCATGTGTCCTTATAGTAGAACGATTTATAATCCTTTGGATACCTCCTGAATTCTAAATTGTGTATTTCCTAAGAATGAGAACATTATCTTACATAACCACAGTATGGCTATCAACATCAGGAAATTTAAGACTGGTAGGAGAATACTGTTTTATCTTTTTTTTTTTTTTTTTTTTTTTAGACAAGGTCTGGTTATGTCACCCAGGCTGGAGTGCAGTGGCGCAGTCTCGGCTCACTGCAACCTTCACCTCTCAGGCTCAAGCCATCCTCCCTCAGCCTCTGGAGTAGCTGGGACTGTGGGTGCACACCACCTCCCTGGCTAATTTTTGTAGAGATGGGGTTTTGCCCTGTTGCCCAGGCTGGTGTCAAACTCCTGAGCTCAAGTGATTTGCCCACCTTAGCTTCCCAGAGTGCTGGAATTACAGGCATGAGCCACTGTACCTGGCCAAGTACTGTTATCTAATCTAGAGTCCATATTCACTTTGTCTCGGTTGTCCTAGTACATCTTTGATAGCCCCATATGAGTTGGCATGTTTGTTTTGATGATCAGCTCTGATTAAAGAGACACTGGGCAATTTTCTGCACTGGAAAGTTGATGTTTTCTCCTTTGTAATTAATAAGTCATTTATGAGGGGAACACTTGAGACTATGTAAATATCTTGTTGCTTTCCTTATCAAATTTCGACCCTCTATCTTCAGCATCCAGTCACGCTTCTGAGTCCATTATTCCTTCTGCATTTGTTGTCATCTTACTCTAAGGAAGAGCTTTCTCTTCTCCTATGTTTACTTATTGGTTTATTTTATTCATATTAATAGCTTATTCAATATGGTGTAATACATTTATGTCACTCTTCATTTCTTTTTTTTCCGAGACACAGTCTTGCTCTCCCGTGTTCAAGTGATTCTCCTGCTTCAGTCTCCTAAGTAGCTGGGATTATAGGTGTGCACCACCATGCCTGGCTAATTTTTATATTTTTAGTAGAGACAGGGTTTCTTCGTGGTGGCCAGGCTGATCTCAAACTCCTGGCCTCAAGTGATCTGCTTGCCTTGGCCTCCCAAAGTGGTGGGAGCTACTGTGCCGGGCTGCTGCTGCCTTTTTTTTTTTTTTTTTTTTTACAGGTGTGAACCACTGTGTCTGGCTTTTTTTTTTTCCCCTATTTTTTTTAGAGACAGGGTCTCACTTTATTGCCCAGGCTAGTGTATAGTGGCACGATCATATCTCACTGCAGCCTTGATCTCCTGGGCTCAAGCAATCCTCCTGCCTCAGCCCTCTGAGTAGCTGGGATTACTGGCACACACCCCCATGGCTAGCTAATTTTTTTCTATTTCTGATAGAGATGGGGTCCCACTGTGTTGCCCAGGCTGGCCTCAAATTCCTGGGTTTAAGTGATCCTCCTGCCTCAGCCTCCCTAAATGTTGGGATTACAGGTGTGAGCCACCGATCCCAGCCAAGTTTTTTTTTTTTTTTTTTTTGAGACGCAGTCTCATTCAGTCACCAGTTTGAAATGCAGTGGCGCGTTCTTGGCTCACTACAACCTCTGCCTCCTGGGTTCAAGTGATTCTCCTGCCTCAGCCTCCCAAGTAGCAGGGATTATAGGCACCCGCCACCATGCCTGGCTATTTTTGTATTTTTTGTAGAGACAGGGTTTTGCCATGTTGTCGGGTCTCGAGCTCCTTACCTCAGATGATCTTCCTGCGTTGGCCTCCCAAAGTGCTGGATTGCGGGCGTGAGCCATTGTGCATGGCCCGAAGTCTATTCTTTTTTTTTTTTTTGAGACAGAGTCTCACTCTGTCTTCTAGGCTGGAGTGCAGTGGCACAATCTGGGCTCACTGCAACCTCCACCTCCCAGGTTCAAGTGATTCTCCTGCCTCAGCCTCCCCAGTAGCTGGGATTACTGGTGCATGCCACCATGACCAGATAATTTTTGTATTTTTAGTAGAGATGGGGTTTCACCATGTTGGTCAGGCTGGTCTTGAACTCCTGGCCTTGTGATCCACCCACCTCAGACTTCCAAAGTGCTGGGATTACAGGCGTGAGCCACCAGGCCTGACCTGGCCCCTGTATTCTTAAGATCACAAAACTTTTGATTTAAGATTCACTGGACAGATGCACAACAAGGAGGCATAAATCTTTATTTAGAAAATAAGTCCTGTAAGTAGTTAGCTCCCAGTTGATATAATGATTTGGACTGGGTGTGGTGGCTTATGCCTGTGATCCCAGCATTTTAGGAGGCCAAGGTGGGAGAATTGCCTGAGCCCAGGAATTTGAGACCTGCCTGGGCAACATGGTGGGGCCCTATCTCTACGAAAAACAAAAAATTAGTCCAGGCGCGGTGGCTCACATTTGTAATCCCAGCACTTTGGGAGGCCCAGGTTGGCAGATCACGAGGTCAGGAGTTCGAGACCAGCCTGGCCAATGGGGTGAAACCCCGTCTCTACTAAAAATATAAAAATTACCTGAGCATGGTGGTGGGCACCTGTAATCCCAGCTACTCGGGAGGCTGAGGCAGGAGAATCACTTGAACCTAGGAGGTGGAGGTTGCAGTGAGCCAAGGTCATGCCACTGCTTTCCAGCCTGAGCAAGAGAGGTAGATTCCGTCTCCAAGAAAAGATTAGCCAAGTGTGGTGCTATGCTTATAGTTCCAGCTATTTGGGAGGCTGAGTTGGGAGGATCATTTGAGCCTGGGAGGTTGAGGCTGCAGTGAGCCATCATCATGTCACTAGCACTCTAGTGCAAGTGACAGAGTGAGACCCTGTATCTTTAAAGGAAATTTAAAAAAGGTGCTGTTATAATTTATGTATTTCTAAGTACTGGATGGGAAAGGGGAATAGCACCTACAAGGTACTTTTCAGTAGTGGCTTTAATCTGCTGATGCATAGAAGATGTTTTCTTCTTCCAAATAGCCCTGGGGTCTCCTGAATTTCCAGTTTGGGCCACTGTCAGGCATGGATTGACCCCTGCAGTTCAGGTGGATGGAGATCCCACCAGCCCACAGCTTAATTCATAAGATGCTTTATCTTCCTTTCGCTTGTATCTTCAGTTGGCTTCTAATGTGAGCACATAAATGCCTTGTAGAATTCCTTTCCAGTCTTTATGCAAATCATTTTTATTCTTTTTTTTTTTTGAGACAGAGTCTTGCTCTGTCACCCAGGCTGAAGTGGCAGTGGCATGATCACAGCTCACTGCAACCTCAACTGCTCAGGCTCAAGCGATCCTCCCACCTTAGCCTCCTGAGAAGCTGAGACTATAGGCATACGTCACCACACCCAGCAATTTTTTTTATATTTTGTAGAGACATGGTCTCCCTGTGTTGCCCAGGCTGGTCTTAAACTCTTGGACTCAAGTGATCCATCCGTCTTAGCCTCCCAAAGTGCTAGGATTACAGGCATGAGCCAATGTGCCTTGCCTGCTTTTCATTTTTAATCCTTGGGTTCTCAAATGCAGGAATTAATTTCCAAATAATTAGTACAGAGTGGAATCCCACTTTTTCCTGTGTGCTGAGAGAATGATCAAAAACCACAGAAAGGAGATGGAGACAGAAGAAGGTGAGAACAAGGGCTTCTTCAAGGATTTCTTCAGTCTTGTTAACCTGGGTGTAAATTCTGTGTGGCAGGCAGCAGCTGAGGATCCCCTGAAGTTTTGAGAAGGAGGAAAGCTCTTGAGAGTAACGGGTTTTCTTGGTCTTACTTTGTATAGAAGAGCCTGAACTGAACATACTTCTCCAGATCGGTGCTGTGGTCCTTATCCTTTGCTCAACATCCTTTGCTGCGGAAGGCTAGCAATGTGGGAGCTAGCAGGGACTAATCCAGGAGCCTTGCCTTCCCCAGGTCACTGGGAGCTGCTTCTCTCTGATGCCTCTCTGTGCAAGCCTGATTCTGAAGTCAGGAGTGGTGCGCATCCCTGTCCTTAGTGTTGGCCTGGCCCACCATTTGACTGGTCATAGAATAGCTGTAGCTTTGCAGAGCAGGGATTGTGAGAATAGAAGAATGTCTTTTGGCTCTTTTGCTCTAGCTTTTGGAAGTACATCAGTTAGAGAAGTTTGTGATTTTTTTAGGATTTGTAGCTGTGGCAAGGCTGAAGTAGGTAAAAGGGCCAATTGGAACTATCTGTGGGAGGGAAGGAATTCTGTTAGGAAGGAAAACCTGAGCAAAGGGAGTGGGTGCTAGTTTTGTCTTGTTCTTTTATAAACAAAGTGTGTTGATATTGGCAGTTTCTGGGATGGGTGAAATGTTTTTGGTGGTTGAGCATTAAGAATGTAGCCAAAAACAAGGATGTGGCTAAAAGCAGGTCACAACTTTAAACACTGAAGATTGAAGCATTTGCCTATATAAACACTCTACAGTGAATATGCAAGAACTCCTGCTCACCTGTTTGACTCCCGAAGCACTGGGCTTAGGGTCCCAGGCCTTTATTATAGGGCTGCTAGCAGGGTCAAGGGCTGGGTTGCCTGGAGCTTCCCTGACACCTCACTCCTCTGTTTTGGAGCCTGATAGCCAATTAGGTCAGAAAGGCCAGCAGCCTACAAACTTTTTCTAAATTTAATTCATCATAGCTAGATTAGCATATTAATTTTGAGCTATGGCACTTAATTTTAATCTTTTGTAGTGTAATGGAAAAAATACCAGAAAGTTCAGCATTGAACTTCAAAGTGTGAAATCAGGTGATCATTGTCTTTATGCTTGTTGAGTTATTTAGGGGATTTAGTGGCAGTTCCTTTCCTATACTCTGTGGGCATCTGCTGAGTACCTGCTTGGTGTCAGGCATCTACTAGGGGAGAGAGCAGCAGAATAAATGCTGCCAAGACCTCTGCAGTGAACCTCTTCTCCCCCTTTTCTCTCAAGGGAACCACTGGCATCCAGCCTTGACACCCAGTAGATACTGATCATCCTGCCCCCACAGCATAGCCCCACTGTACCTTTGTACTGAGTTGGGGAGGGGGTAGGATAGCCAGGGGGAGTTTGGGGAAGTCAGAAGGCAACTTTTAGTTTCTACTATACTAAGCACTTGGAAAATGGCTGTTTATAATATATTCGTATAAGTACTTGGTTTTTTACCACTCATGTTTCATGATTTAGTGATGTATATAAATCTTAATTGAATATTTTTGTGTCAAACTTGGAAAGACCGCATCTATAGCAAATAAAGCCTCACACCTAGCACAGGGTAGGTAGTTGGTAAACGTGTTGAAGTGTTAATTGTTCGGCTGTCTTCAGATAATTGCAGTCTGCTTTAATTGCACTTTTGGATGCTACATGGGTACAAAGATGTGGTAATTCATTCCTACTTGGATTCTGCTGAGGCTGGCCACCCACCTCTCACACTTATTTCCCCACCTCCACCCCATCTCCCACTCTAGCTGCTGCAGCCAAATGGACGGTTAGGGCCGGGCACATTGGCTCACACCTGTAATCCTAGCACTTTGGGAGACTGAGGCAGGTGGATCAGTTCAAGACCAGCCTGGCCAATATGGTGAAACCCTGTCTCCACTAAAAATATAAAAATTAGCTAGGTCTGGTGGTGGGTGCCTATAGTCCCAGCTACTCGGGAGGCTGAGGTAGGAGAATAGCTTGAACTAGGGAGGCAGAGGTTGCAGTGAGCTGAGATCATGCCACTGCACTCCAGCCGTCTCAAAAACAAACAACCCAAATGGACAGTTAGATCTGGTGCTTGTCTTTGGCCTCAGGTTATCCTTTTCTGTCCTCAGTGCCTTACCTGGGCACTGGCGATTAAAAGATTGGACCTTGTCATCACAGGAATATGCCCCTAAAAGCCTCCTAAAGTATTTTTTTCTGAAGTCTAATTGATGTAACTCTAAATAATGTTTTTAAAAATATTTATTATTGTGGCAAAATATACATAAAGATGGTATATTTATTTATTTTGAGACATGGTCTCGCTTCGTTGCCCAGGCTGGAGTACAATGGTAGAATCATGGCTCACTGCAGCCTCGACCTCCTGGGGTCAAGGAGTCCACCCAACTTAGCCCGAGTCACTGGGACTACAGATGTATGGCCCCATACCTGGCTAATTTTTAAAATTTTGTTTTGTTTTGTTTTGAGATGGAGTCTCACTCTATCACCCAGGCTGGAGTGCAGTGGTGTGATCTCAGCTCACTGCAACCTCTGCCTCCCAGCTTCAAGTGATTCTCCTGCCTCAGCCTCCTGAGTAGCTGGGATTACAGGCATGTGCCACCATGCCCAGCTGATTTTTGTATTTTTAGAGATGGGGTTTCACCACGTTTGTCAGGCTGCTCTTGAACTCCTGACCTCATGATCTGCCCACCTTGGCCTCCCAAAGTGCTGAGGTTACAGGTGTGAGCCCCCACACCCGGCCTAAAATTTTTTTGTAGCGATGGGGTCTCACTGTGTTGCCCAGGCTTATGTTTAATATACCATCCTAACCATTAAAAACTTTTTAGGGGCTGGGTATAGTGGCTCTTCCCTATAATCCCAATGCTTGGGGAGGGTGAGGTGGGAGGATTATTTGAACCAGGAGTTTGAGACCAGCCTGGGCAACATAATCAGACCCTGTCTCTACAAAATAAAAATTTAAAAATGGCTGGGCATGATCGCTCACACCTGTAATCCCAGCACTTTGGGCGGTTGAGGTGGGCAGATCACCTGAGGTCGGGAGCTTGAGACCAGACTGGCCAACATGGTGAAACCCCGTTTCTACTAAAAATAAAAAAAGTAGCCAGGCATGGTAGTGGCGCCTATAATCCCAGCTACTCAAGAGGCTGAGGCAGGAGAATTGCTTGAACCCAGGAGGCGGAGGTTGCAATGAGCAGAGGTCGTGCCACTGCACTCCAGCCTGAGGGACAGAGCAAGACTTCGTCTCAAAAAGAAAAAAAAAGGGCCAGGCGCGGTGGCTCACGCCTGTAATCTCAGCACTTTGGGAGGCCGAGGCGGACGGATCACCTGAGGTCAGGAGTTCAAGACCAGCCTGACCAACATGGTGAAACCCCGTCTTACTTAAAAAAAAAAAAAAGAGCCATGCATGGTGGTGTGAACCAGTAGTCCCAACTGTGGGAGGCAGAGGGATCACTTGAGCTCAGGAGTTCGAGGTTACAGTGAGCTGTTATTGTACCACTGCACTCCAGCCTGGGTGACAGATTGAGAGATTGTCTCTAAAAGAAAGAAAGAAAAAACCCCAAACCCATCTTTTTAAATTGTAAAAAACACAATGTAAAACTTAACCATCTTCAAAGTTAAGTATACTGTTTGGTAGTGAGTAATGTTTAATGCAGTGTATGGACTTCAGTGGAATGTAGAAGGAATTCTTTCAGTGAGCCCCATCACGTAAGATGTTAAAATCTACTCATTAAAAGCTGTGGTTCAGTGGAGAATGACTGTTCAGTCCTGGGTTTTGAACCTTGCCTTTCTTCCCTTTCCCTAGAACATATCTTCACCTCGGTGAATTTATACCCAGGTTTTAAACCTTTGGTTCCTGTCTTTGTTGGAAAAAAATCAAACTACTACCAGCAGAAGCCACAGCCCTTTATTTGTGATAAGTGAGAATTTGCAAGAATTTTCCAAGTGAGAGTAGTGTTCAGTGTATCTTTTCTGTTTGATAGACTGTTGTGTAGTGCTTGCCTCTCAGAGGTGGTATTTTTTCTCATATATATATATATATATTATTTTTTTTTTTTTTGGGGGGGGAGACAGAGTCTTGCTCTGTTGCCAGGCTCGAGTGCAGTGGCGCAATCTCAGCTCACTGCAACCTCTGCCTCCTGGGTTCAAGCGATTCTCCTGGCTCAGCCTCCTGAGTAGCTGGGACTACAGGTGTGCGCCACCATGCCCGGCTAATTTTTAGTAGAGATGGGGTTTCACTATGTTGGTCAGGATGGTCTCGATCTCTTGACCTGGTGATCCTCCCATGTTGGCCTCCAAAAGTGCTGGGATTACAGACGTGAGCCACCATGCCCAGCTCTCCCACATATTTTTACCTTTAAATCTCTTGCTGTATATGTGAAGCCTGGCTTCCTTTGGTTGGTCCTCCAGCTCCCTCATGGTGTCTTCTTGGGGCTGCCTCCATATCACTGGTGGTATTCCCACATTGCCTGCTGTTTAGATAGGAACCTGCCCCATGTCAGGGAAACCTCATCTACCTCCTGAACTGAGCAATTTTAGGGTGATGCCTTGGATCTTCATCCGTTACTTGGCTTCAGACCATCCTCATCTGATGCCAAGGAGTCAAAAAGGCCTGTTTTTAACTGGAAGCAGAGAAATATGCCTTTTTTTTTTTTTGATATTTGGAGCTCAAATAAACAATGACTTCACACCATTGTTTTCCATTGTGTTGAGTGCATCCTGTTGGCTATCAGATTGAGCAGTTTTAAACTGGTTAACCTTTCAGAAACTTTATTGTTGAACTGACAATTTTAACTTCTGAGTATCTGGTCGAAGTGTTTTTTGCTAGGTTGAACCTGAAGTGGTTAAGTTAATATTTCTGCTTTTTATGTTTTCTAAAACCATTTAAAATAGGAACATGGACTTATATTATTTTAGTCTGATTTTAAAATGAAATATCCCATTTTCTTTTTTTTTTTTTTTTTTTTTGGAGATAGGGTCTCGTGTCACCCAGGCTGGAATGCAGTGTTATAATCTCACTGCAGTCTCAACCTCCTGGGTTCAAGTAATCCACTCACAGTCTCCCAAGTGGCTGTGATTACAGGCACACACCACCATGCCTGGCTAATTTTTGTACTTTTTTGTAGAGACCGGGTTTCATCATGTTGCTCAGGCTGGTCTTGAACTCTTGGGCTCAAGCATTCTGCCCACCTTGGCCTCCCAAAGTGCTGAGATTCTAGGTGTGCGCCACTGCACCTGGCCATTCTTTAAATGTTTTAATTACTGTTGCAAATGATAGTAATTTAACAGCTTAAGTACTGTTTTTAGGTAACATAGCTATTGGGGAGTAGGGGCTCCTAGGAGTGGCAGGATAGGATACCTCTGCCAAATTTTGTGTGGTTAATAAATAATGGGTTGAGTCTCCCAACTTTTCCTTCGTTCTTGGGAAGCAAAAACTAGTAGAAAGCTGTTCTTTCAGAGTTTTTAGGTTAAAATGTCTGAAAGTTTCAAAGCCGGGTGCAGTGTCCTGAGCCTGTAGTGTCCTGCCGCTTGGGAGGCTGAGGCAGGAGGATCACTGGGGAGTTCAAGGCTGGCGAATTACAATTATTCCTGTGAATAGCCACTGCATTCTAGCCTGGGCAACATAGTAAGATCCTGTCTTAAAACTAAAAACAAAGGTGCTTTAAAAAAGATGTCTAAGCCGGGCGCAGTGGCTCACACCTGTAATCCCAACACTTTTAGAGGCTGAGGCGGGGGGATCACAAGGTCAGGAGATCGAGATCAGCCTGGCTAACACAGTGAAACCCTGTCTCTACTAAAAATTAAAAAAAAAAGAAAATTAGCTGGGTATGCTGGTGCGCACCTGTAGTCCCAGCTACTCAGGAGGCTGAGGCAGAAGAATGACTTGAACCTGGGAAGTGGAGGTTGCAGGGAGCCGAGATCATGCCACTGCACTCCAGCCTGGGCAACAAAGCGAGGCTGTGTCTCAAAAATAAAAAAAGAAAAACATTTTTTTTTTTGAGATGGGATTTTTGCTCTTGTACTTCCAGGCTGGAATGTAGTGGTGCCATCTCGGCTCACCACAACTCTGCCTTCCAGGTTCAAGCAATTCTCCTGCCTCAGCCTGCGAGTAGCTGGGATTATAGGCATGCGCCACAACGCTCGGCTAATTTTTTTTTTTTTTTTTTTGAGACAGAGTCTCGCTCTGTCGCCAGGCACCGGGCTGGAGTGCAGTGGTGTGATCTCGACTCACTGCAACCTCTGCCTCCTGGGTTCAAGCAGTTCTCCTGCCTCAGCCTCCCGAGTAGCTGGGACTACAGATGCGTGCCACCACACCCAGCTAATTTTTATATTTTAGTAGAGATGAGGTTTCACTATGTTGGCCAGGATGGTCTTAATCTCTTGACCCCGTGATCCGCCCGCTGCGGCCTCCCAAAGTGCTGAGATTACAGGCGTGAGCCACCGCGCCCAGCTTAATTTTGTATTTTTAGTAGAGATGGGGTTTCTCCATGTTGGTCAGGCTGGTCTAGAACCCCCAACCTCAGGTAATCCGCCCGCCTCAGCCTCCCAAAGTGCTGGGATTACAGGCATGAACCACTGTGCCTCGCCCACTGTGAGTTTTTCTATGGATGAGGAAACGTTAAGTTTATTGCAGATTGAGATGGTGCCACATGTGTGTTTGTTGCTCACTTCTGTTGAGTGAAAAGTATTTATTAACTGAGTTCCCTGTGTGCATGGGGCACTCATAGCTCTGGGGAGGCAGCCTGAGTGGAACAGAGCCGCCTGTATCTGGCGATGGGATTCCAGGGGATCTCTATTTCCCAGGGGCATAAGGCTGTCTGGATAGAGTGGGGTCATAAGGGCCTGGCTCCTCATGGCCATCTTCTCTTTCCTCCCACCAAGCAACATGGCTTTGATTGCATCTTCCTGGGGGATGGTATTGGTGATGGTGACAGGAAGGGCCAGTGGAATCCTTGCCTGCTGAACCTTAGCCTTGGATGCCTGGTGTCCTTGCCAGTTACTGTATAATGTTTTTGATTTCCTAGTTATGTCCCTGATGACTGATCTTATAAGCTTTAAATATACCTGCCTCTAGGGCAGCTTTAATATATTTTGGTTATAAAGGTCACTACCTTTTAGGTACTATTGATAACTTGACATTTTACTTCTCCCCATCACTTGAGAGTCCCATGTGTCATAGCTGGGAGGAAGGGAATGCCTGGTCATTGGCAGACTCGAGGCATTTGCCCTACCCCAACTAGCTCTGGTCCTCTGGCTAAGGGTGTTTATCTGCAGTGAGTCACAGGGTCTGGGACCTGGGACAGTGCTGAGAGCTTAGACTTAGTTGTGGGTACTGCACTGGGTGCTGGCACAGAGGAGTAAGGTTCCCATTTCCACTACTCATTCCCCAAAAAGGAGAGCTTTGATAGTTCCTGTCAGCCAGACAGTGGGGAATCCAGCTAAGACATGTTCTTGGGCTACCTTGAGCACTTCCCTCTTTTCTCCCACATGTTCTGGCCACCAAGCTGTATGTGACCATGACTGAGTATTTACCTCTGTTTGGGCTTTGGTCTCTGAACCATGAGGAGGAGGATCTCTATAGTGCCTCTATCTCTGAATAACTAAGTATGTGAATATGAGACTGTGTAAAGAAACTTTCCAGAGGGACATTCTGATACAAATACATAGATGCAGCGTATCAGATTCCTAGCACAGGCAGGCATCACCCTTGCTTATAGGAAGCCACCATCAGAAAGACAAAAGGGCATTTTATTACCAAGTTGCAAAAAATTTTTCCTCCTTAGAGCATGGAAAACCAACACATAGTAGTTGGAGTTGTGCCCTGAACATCGCCTGCCTGCTAAATGCAGAGCACTTAGTCATGCCCATGAAACAGACACCCCATGTCGTCATGTGTCCGCAGATAGCAGACAGCTTATGTTCCTAGTAGGGCAGGGTGTGTCTCATAACTGATGCTGTTTTCAAATAAGCTGAGAATTTTAAAATAGAGAATCAGATTAGAGAAGTAAAAGATCAGCTGGATCTAATAACTGAAGTAAAGACTAAAGATGATGGGAAGTAGCTGAAAGTAAGGTCCTATGTTTCCCCATTCATTCATTAGGTGTATGGTGTATGTCTGGCACTGGATGAGTGCTAGGCACATATTAGTGATTGCAACAGATGTATCCCTGGTCTCCCACAACTTAGAGTCTTGTGGGGGTGTTGGTTGAGCTGAGCTATTTGGTAAATAAGAATTAAAATGCGACTAGGCATGGTGGCTCATGCCTGTAATCCCAACATTTTGGGAGGCCAAGGCAGGAGGATTGCTTGACCCCATGAGTTTGAAACCAGTCTGGGTAATATAGTCTATATCTCTTCAAAAAAGTTTAAAAATTAGCCTGAGGTGGGTAGATCACCTGAGGTCAGGAGTTCAAGGTAGGAGGCCGAGGTGGGTGGATCACCTAAGGTCAGGATTTCAAGACCAGCCTGGCCAACATGGTGAAACCCTGTCTCTACTAAAAAATACAAAAATTAGCCGGTGTGATGGCGGGTGCTTATAACCTGAGCTACTTGGGAGGCTGAGGCAGACAAAATTGCTTGAACCCAGGAGGCGGCGGTTGCAGTGAGCCAAGATTTTGCCACTGCACTCCAGCCTAGGCGACAGAGTGAGACTCCATCTCAAAAAAAAAAAAAAAAAATTAAAATGCATAAGAAAGGAAAAAGCCAGTAAAGAAAACACTGTGCGACAGTAAAGAAAACTGTAGGCCAAGCACAGTGGCTCATGCCTGTAATCCCAATACTTTGGGAGGCCAAGGCAGAGGGATTGCTTGACCCCATGAGTTTGAAACCAGCCTGGGTAATATAGTCCGTATCTCTTCAAAAAAATTTAAAAATTAGCCTGGTGTGGGACACACCTGTAGTCCCAGCCATTCAAGAGGCTGATGGGAGGTTTGCTTGAGCCCAGAGATTGAGGCTGCAGTGAGCTCTGATTACACCATTTTTAGCCTGGGTGACAAAACAAACAAACAAAAAAAAACGAAACTACACAGAGAAGAGTTGAAGAAAAGCCTTCAACTTGGAGCATTTTATAGAGGTGAGGAGAAGACCCCCACCAGAGTACTGGGAACGTTGGTTGTTGAGAAGGAGTTCCTGGTGGAGGACCCCTCAGACGTCACTGGGAGTTAAGTGGTTCCTGGAACTGATACCCATGCAGCCCCTTCATCCATGTATATGGTCATTTGGTGAGTGGCACTTAACATTGCTGGTGAGCCTGTGGTGGGCAAAAGTGACCCAGCCATCTAATGATGGCAGGGAGGAAAGGTCCTTGAAGAATGGGTCTGAAATCCTGTGAGAACCGCTTGGTCCCATGGGCCTTGGAGTGTGGAACAAGGTAGTAGAGAGGAAAGAGGATAGTTTTACCAATTGGTTATCTCACATTGATGAGAGGGATCAAATCAAATTATATTGTGCTAAATTGTAAAACATCTTCTATAGCAGGTGAATTTTATTTCCTTTCTCATACCTTTGTAGAGCAGCTCAGTGTTTTTCTGAGACTTTAAGGGGCAAGCAGTGTCTTAGAAACTAAGGATGTATGCAGACATTGCTTTTGGGGTCTAGGGTATGTGTAAACCTGAGTGACACGGACACTAAGAGATACAGGTGGACAGAGATGGGGTGCTGGGGAGGGCAGAGAAGCCCAGGGGTTGAGATCGGGCTTTTTGTTGTTCAGAATTTGCTGAAGACATGCATGAAGATAGAGCTTTCCAGAGCTAAGAAGATAGTGAAATAGAGCAAGAGTTGCTGGCTGTTGTAGGATTTTTAAATTTTGAGATCACAGGATTCAGTCAAGCTCTGTACCTTCATGTGTTTTTTTTTTTTTTTTTTTTTAACTTTCTTTATTTTTTTTAAATGGAGTCTTGCCCTGTTGCCAGGTTGGAGTGCAGTGGCGTAATCTCGGCTCACTGCAAAGTCTGCCTCCCGGGTTCAAGAGATTCTCCTGCCTCGACCTCTCATAAACATTTTACCATAATGGTATTGTATCTTTCTTCAGTTAGCACTTTTCACTAAGTACTTTTTGAGATTTACTCATGTTGATACTTGTTGTTTTAGTTCTTTTTAATTGTCCTACAGAGTTCTATGATATTCCATGAAAGCCTATTGATGTATTTTCCAGCTCATGGATATTAGGATTGTTCACAAGCAAGTGAACATGCTTGTGCCATCTCTCCATGTATGTTTGCAGTTTCCTTTGGCTGTGTGTCTGGGAGTGGACGGACACAGCTGGGTGGTGAGTCTTCTTCAGGGCATTGGGGCAGCTCATACTCTCACCAACGCCTATGCGGTCCTGTCCCCTCAGGGGTGTCACATTAGAACATTTTGGCCCATCTGATTGGTGTGGAAAGGTTTTTGCTTTTACTTTACTTTTCTTTTCCCTGATTATTGGTAAGATGGAGCGTCTTGTAAGTTTACTGCTATTCAGGTTTTCTTCTCTGTGAATTACTTGTTGGTTCTTTCTTCTTATCTCTTCAGCCAATTTTTATTGTTGAAAGTTGCTTGATGTTTTTGATAAGGATTCATTAGCTATCACATGCATTGAAAAAGCTCTTTCCCAGGCTGTGGTTAGCCTTTTTTTCTTTCTTTAAAGTGTCCTTTAGGGATTTAAAATTATTGGCCAGGCGCAGTGGTGCAAGCCTGTAATCCCAGAAGTTTGAGAGGCCAAGGTGGTTGGATTGCTTGAGCCTAGAATGTTGAGACCAGGCTGGGCAACATGGCGAAACTGTCTCTACAAATACAAAAACATCAGCTGGGTGCGGTGGTGCAGGCCTGTGGTCCCAGCTGCTTTGGAAGCTGAAGTTGGAGGAGCGCTTGAGCCCAGGAGGTCGAGGTTACAGTGAGCTGTGATTGTGCCATTGCACTCCAGGCTGGGCCACAGAGTGAGACCTTGTCTCAAAAAAAAAAAAAAAAAAAAAAAATTTGCCGGGTTCAATGGCTCATGCCTGTAATCTCAGCACTTTGGGAGGCTGAGGCGGGCGGATCATGAGGTCAGGAGGTCGAGACCATCCTGGCCAACATAATGAAACCCTGTCTGTACTAAAAATACAATAATTAGCTGGGTGTGGTGGCACACGCCTGTAATCCCAGCTACTTGGGAGGCTGAGGCAGGAGAATTGCTTGAACCCAGGAGGTGGAGATTACAGTGAGCCGAGATTATGCCACTGAACTCCAGCCTGGTGACAGACCGAGACTCTGTCTCAAAAAAAAAGAAAAAGGAACTTTAAGTTTCTTTGTCCTTTTTTTGAGACAGGATCCCACTGTGTCAGATTTAAAATTCGAATTCAATTTATTTTAAGATTTAAAAGATTTTTTGAGAGGCTGGGTGTGGTGGTTCACGCCTGTAATCCCAGCACTTTGGGAGGCCGAGGCGGGCAGATCATCTGAGGTCAGGAGTTTGAGACCAGCCTGACCAACATGGAGAAAACCCCATCTCTACTAAAAATAAAAAATTAGCCAGGCATGGTGGTGCATGCCTGTAATTCCAGCTACTCAGGAGACTGAGGCAGGAGAATTGCTTGAACCCAGGAGGTAGAGGTTGTGGTGAATCGAGATCGCGCCATTGCACTCCAGCCTGGGCAGCAAGAGCGAAACCTATCTAAAAAAAAAAAAATTTTTTTTTTGAGATAATTGTGTATTCACGTTCAGTTTTTAGAAGAGAGATCCTATGTACAATTACCCAGTTCCGCCATGGTAATATCTTGCAAAACTATAGTACAATATCACAGCCAGTATATTGAAAATGGTATAGTCATGGTACAGAATAGTTCCATTATCACAGGATATTTTGTTGTCCTTTTATAGCCACGTCTACCTCCCTCACACTCTGACCCCACTAATCTGTTATCCCTGGCACCTACTAATCTGTTCTCTGTTTCTATAATTTTGTCATTTCAAGGATGTCATAAAAATAAATCATATATATATAGGTACATAACCATTTGGGATTGGCTTTTTTTTTTTTTTTTTTCCCACTTAGCAAGATTGCTTGGAAATTCATCCAAGTTGTGACTGTATCAATAGTTCATTCATTTTTATTGTTCATTAGTATTCCATAGTATGCATGTACCATAGTTTGTTTAATCATTCACCCATTGAAGGACATCTGGGTTGTACCATTTGTTGAAAAGGCAATTTTTTCCACATTGAATTGCTTTTGCACTGTTGTCAAAAATCACTTGGGCATATTTGTATAGGTCTATTTCTGGATTCCCTATTATGTTTCATTGGCCTATGTATCTGTCTCTGCACCAATACAGTCTTCTTTTTTTAATTTTAAAATTATTATTGCTATTTTTGAAGCAGGGTCTTGCTGTGTTGCCCAGGCTGGAGTGCAGTGGTGTGAACACGGCTCACTGCAGCCTCGACCTCCTGGGCTCAAGTGGTCTTCCCACCTCAGTCTTCAAGTAGCTGAGGCCACGGGTGCATGCCACCACATTTGGCTAATTTTTAAAATTTTTGTCGAGATGAGGTCTTTTTTTTTTTTTTTTTTTTTAAAGATGGGGTTTCACCATGATGGCCAGGCTGGTCTTGAACTCCTCACCTCAGGTGATCCCCCCACCTTGGCCTCCCAAAATGCTAGCATTACAGGTGTGAGCCACCACGCCTGGCGAGATGAGGTCTTACTATGTTGCCCAGGCTGGTTTCTAACTCATGGGCTCAAGTGATCCTCCTGCCTCAGCCTCTCAGAGTGTTGGGATTATAGGTATGAGCCACTGCACCTGGCTCTTATTATTTTTTTTAATAGAGACAATGTCTTACTGTGTCGCCCAGACTGGTCTCAAACTCCTGGGTTCCTCCGTCAGCCTCTTGTGTAGCTGGGATCACAGGTATATGCTTAGTTTTCAGCATACATATTCTGTACATGTTTTGTTAGATTTATACCAAAGTAATTTTTTTGATAGTTTATATTGTATTTTTAAATATAGTGTCCACATGTTTATTGCAGTATACACAAATACAATTGATTTTTGAATGTTTTTGCATTCTGTAACCTCGTTGAACCCACTTATTATAGAACTAATATAGGGACTATAAGGAATTTTCTACATAGACAACTATGTCATCTGCAAAAAAGGACAGTTTTGTTTTTTCTTTTCCAGTCTGTGTGCCATACTTTTTTTCTTTTTCTCTCTTTTTCTTTTTTTGAGACAGAATTTCACTCTTGTTGCCCAGGTTGGAGTGCAGTGGCGTAATCTTGGCTCACTATAACCTCTGCCTCCTGGGTTCAAGCGATTCTCCCACCATGTAGGCCCAACTAATTTTTTGTATTTAGTAGAGACGGGGTTTTAACATGTTAGTCAGGCTGTTTTCAAACTCCTGACCTCAGGCGATCTGCCCACCTTGACCTCCCAAAGTGCTGGGATTACAGGCGTGCACCACTGCACCCAGCCACCATACTTTTTTTGTCACCTTATTGCACTAGCTAGAACTTCTAGTATTATGCTGTGTAAGAATGGTGATAGCGGACATTCTTTGCTTTGTTTCTGTTCTTAAGGATAAAGCACCAGTCTCTCATCAGTAAATATAATGTTAGCTGTGGGGTTTTTTGGTAGATGCTCTGTATCAAGTTGAGGAAGTTTCCTCTGTTCCTGTTTTTCTAAGGGTTTTTAAAATTATGAATCAGTGTTGAATTTTGTCAGATATTTTCTCTGCATCAATTAGTTCACGTGATTTTTGTTCTTTAGCCTGTTAATATAGTTAATCTTCAAATATTGAGCTGATTACTTTTCAAGTATTGAGCTCTCCTTGCATCTCTGGAATAAGTACCACTTGGTCATCGTATATATTTCTTTTAATATATTGCCGAATTCTGTTTGATTACGTTTTGTTAAAGATTTTTGTGTCTGTTTTTATGTTAGATACTGGTCTGTAGTTTTGTTGTAATATCCTCGTTTGATTTTGGTATCTGGATAATGCTAGCTTAATAGAATGAATCAGAGCCAAGTGTGGTGTCAAATGGCTGTAGTTTCGGCTACTCAGGAGGCTGAGGTGGGGGGATTGCATGGGCCCAGGAATTCAAATCCAGCCTGGGCAACATAGCAAGACCCTGTTTCTTTTTCTTTTCTTTTCTTTTTCTTTTCTTTTTTTTTTTTGAGACAGAGTTTTGCTCTTGTTGCCCAGGTTGCAGTACAGTGGCGTGATCTCGGCCCGCTGCACCCTCCATCTCCCGGGTTCAAGCGATTCTCCTGCCTCAGCCAGCTGAGTAGCTGGGATTACAGGCACCCGCCACCACGCCTGGCTCATTTTTTTGTATTTTTAGTAGAGATGGGGTTTCACCACGTTGGCCAGGCTGGTCTCGAACTCCTGACCTCAGGTGATTCGCCCCTTGGCCTCCCCAAGTGCTAGAGGTGGAGGTTGTAGTGAGCCGAGATCGCGCCACTGTGCTCTAGCCTGTGTGACAGAGCGAGACTCCATCTCAAAAAAAAAAAAAAAAGCGCTTAACATAAGATGACTGTTTTAGATTTAGAGACAGCTATCACACTTGATGTATGTATCTTTTTTGGGGGTGGGGGAGGGGGGACAGAGATCGGGTCTTGCTCTGTGGCTCAGGGTAGAGTACAGTGTCATGGTCATAGCTCAATGTAACCTTGAACTCCTGGGCTCAAGTGAGTAGCTGGGACTATAGGTGCATTCCACTTCACTAACCTAGTTTTTTTGTTTGTTTTGAGACGGAGTCTCACTCTGTTGTCAGGCTGGAGCACAGTGGCGTGATCTCGGCACACTGCAACCTCCGCCTTCCGGGTTCAAGCGATTCTTGTGCCTAGCCTCTTGAATAGCTGGTACTACAGATGTGCACCACCATGCCCAGCTAATTTTTGTGTTTGTAGTAGAGATGGGGTTTCATCTTGTTGGCCTCAAACTCTTTCATCTTGTTGGCTGGTCTCAAACTCCTGACCTCGTGATCTGCCCACCTCAGCCTCCCAAAGTGCTGGGATGACAGGTGTGAGCCACCACACCCAGAAGTCATCTTATGTTTAGGGATGTCAGCATTTGGAGAGACCAGGCCAGTTGTCTTGCAGAAGATCCCACATTCTAGATTTGTGTGATTTTTCTTTGCGTGGCTCCCAAATTTCCTGTAAATTGGGAGTTAGGTCTAAGCAGTGCCACCCAACAGAAATACAACATGAACCACATATGTCACTTAAATTTTTCTGGTAGCCACATGAAAAAAATTAGCAGATGATGTTCTTCTTCTTTTTTTTAACTTGCTCTGTCACCCAGACTGGAGTGTAGTGGTGCAGTCTCTGCTCACTGCAACCTCCATCTCCCAGGTTCAAGCAATTCTCCTGCCTCAGCCTCCTGAGTAGCTGGGATTACAGGCACCCGCCACCACGTCTGGCTAATTTTCATATTTTTAGTAGAGATGAGATTTTGCCATGTTGGCCAGGCTAGTTTCGAACTCCTGACCTCAAGTGATCCGTCTGCCTTGGTCTCCCAAAGTGCTAGGATTACAGGCATGAGCCACTGCACCTCACCTATTTAATACATTTCTTTATTATGTATTCTTTGTTAATACTTGTTTACTTAATATATTTTATTGGATCTATCTGACTATATCCAAAATATTACTAAAATATATATCATTTTAGTATGTAATCAATATTTTTAAAGTATTAATGAGGCATTTTACATTCCTTTTTATAACGTTTTCAAAATCCAGTGTATATTTTACACTTAATGGACCAGTTAAATTTCCAGTGCTAAGGAGTTGCATGAAACTGGTGGCTTCTGTATAAGAGAACATGGGGGTAAGAGGCTTGATCCAACTCAGGGTAGATGTTTTTGGCAGTAACTCTTGGAAGATAGTATATGACTTTGAACCACTGGAATTGCTCAAATCTGAATCTGCTTTGCTTTTCTTTTTTTTTTTTTCCAGGCTCTGTGTGCTCTGGGATGGAGCAGGTGTGCAGAGGGTGAGGACCCAGCTCTGGAACCAAGTCACTTGCTCCTTTACTTAGCAAGACTATCGACCTGAGCAAACTTGGGCCTGGAATGAGGATGTTTGTGGGCCTCTCGCTGCTGCTCCCCCTCTGGGGGAGGACCTTTCTCCTTCTGCTCTCTCTGGCCATGGCTCAGTCCCATTGGCCCAGTGAACCCTCAGAGGCCGTCAGGGACTGGGAAAACCAGCTTGAGGCATCCATGCACTCAGTGCTCTCAGAACTTCATGAAGCTGTTCCCACAGTGGTTGGCATTCCTGATGGCACGGCTGTCGTTGGGCGCTCATTTCGAGTGACCATTCCAACAGATTTGATTGCCTCCAGTGTAGACATCATCAAGGTGAGACTGGATATAAAACATACATGAGGAAGAGTTCTCATTTTCTATTTTAGTTTTGGTGTATTTTCCTTCTCAATTCTAAGCTTTACCAATTCTGAGCTCAGTTCTTCCAATACCGCCTTAAAAGAGGGACAGCCACTGATGTTCATAAGAGGATCCCTGTATACTCAGAATAGCATCCTAAACTTTATTCTTGCTCCCATTCTGAGGGTGTCACCATGTAATAGCCTTTACTGTGGAAGTTGTACTGATCACTGATTTAGGGATTTGGTGGAAGGATCTGTCACATGTATAGGAAAAGGTTACCTTTCATAAACCACAGAGTTAAACCCAAGAAATATAGGACTTTTATGCTTTGAACTTATTTTTTAAAATAAGATATAAATAAATATGAGTTCTACTCTAATTTGCTGATTTGTGTTTGCTAATGTAGTTGATCACTTAAGAACGAAAATTAGTACCCAAACTTCAGCCTTACCCCTTATCCTTTGGAGAAGCCATCCAGGGAACAAAGGATTCTGAGGCCCATTTAGAGAAGAGTGATTTGGCTGACCCAGGATAGAAATCAGGTGAAATAGGAAGTTTTTATGTGAAAAAGCACCATCCCTCTGTCTGGGTTTGTGGAACCATGGAATTTCTCCTAGATCCTGAGTGAGTTTGTTTCATGGACAGGTGGGTGGGATGTACCCCTCCAAACATCTTCTAGAGCAGAAGTTAGCACACTTCACCCAAGCTGGAGTGCACTGGCATGATCATGGCTCACTACAACCTTGATGTCCCAGGCTCAAGCGATCCTCTCACCTCAGCCTCCCAAGTAGCTGGGACTACAAGCACATGCCACCACACCTGGCTAAGTTTTGTACTTTTTGTAGAGATGGGGTTTTGCCATGTTGCCCAGGCTAATCTTGAACTCCTGAGCTCAAGCCGTCTTCTGCCTTGGCCTCCCAAAGTGCTGGGATTGCAGGGTGCCACTGCATCAAGCGCCAGGCAGTAAATATTTTAGGTTTTGCAGGCCATATGGTTTCTGTCAAAACTCCTGACTCTGCCTGTGTAGTGTGAAAGTAGCCTTTACAATATGTAAATGAATGGGCAATAAAACTTTACTGTGGATACTTTTTGTTTTGAAATTTTTTACACTTATAGTCCCATAGTGACATGAAACAGATTTTTGAATTTCATATGTCAAGAAAGAAATATTCTCTTAAACAATTTTTTTTTTGAGGCAGGATCTCACTCTGTTGTCCAGACTGGAGTGCGGTGGTACAGCCATGGCTCACTGCAACCTCAACCTCCCAGGCTTAAGCCTTCATCCCACTTCAGCCTCCTAAGTAGCCTGGGACTACAGGTGTGCACCACCACACCTAGCTAATAAAATTAATTAATTAATTATTTTTGAGACTGAATTTTGCTCTTGTCATCCAGGCTGGAGTGCAGTGGCACGATTTTGGCTTACTGCAACCTCTGCCTCCTGGGTTCAAGCGATTCTCCTGCCTCAGCCTCCCTAGTAGCTAGGATTATAGGCGCATGTTACCACACCCGGCTAATTTTTAAATTTTTATTTGTTTTAATTAATTAATTTTGAGCTGGAGTCTCTTTCGTCCAAGCTGAAGTGCAATGGCACAATCTCAGCTCACTGCACCTTCCATCTCCTGGTTTCAAATGATTCTCTTGCCTCAGCCTCCAGAGTAGCTGGGATTACAGGCATGCATCACCATGCTGGGCTAATTTTTGTATTTTTCATTGTCCAGGCTGGTCCTGAACTCCTTTCCTCATGTGATTCACCCGCCTCAGCCTCCCAACACCCAGCTAATTAAAAAAAAGTTTTTTTGCGGGAGTGGTGACTTACACCTGTAATCCCAGCATTTTGGGAGGCTGAGGGAGGCAGATTGCTTGAGCCCAGGAGTTTGAGACCATCCTGGGCAACATGGTGAAACCCCAACTCTACAAAAAAACATAAAAATCAGTTACGAAAAAGTTTTTTTTAGGCAATATCTTACTCTGTCCCCTAGGCTGGTCTCAAACTTCTGCTTCCTGCCCTACAACATTTTTTCTCTAGAGGTGTGGCCTACATGTGAACTAAAAGTATTCTAAGATCTATACTTTATTATGTATTTTTTGTTATCTTCTCTGCATTCCAACTTGTACATACATTTAGTGTTCTGGCTTTCTGTTGGCATGTTTCATAAACCACAGAGTTAAACCCAAGAAATAAAGGACTTTTATGGTTTGAACTTAGTTTTAAAAAATAAGATATAAATAAATAAAACAGTGGTTTAAGATAGCCAGCTTGTTTTGCTCAATATTTTTTTGGCGAGGAATTCAGAGATAAGAAACTTTATCTCTGTGTCACATGGTATTAGAGTGGCTCATCTGGGGCTGGGGAATCCACTTCTGAGTCGGCTCATTCATGGCTGGCAAGTTGATGCTGCCTGTTGACAGGGAGCTTAGCTCAGGCTGTTGGTCAGTGTCCTTGGTACCCCTTCATGTAGACCTCTCCATGGGCTGCTTAGGTGTCCTCAAAGCACAATAGCTGGATTTTAAGATTAGATATTCCAAGAAATGGGAAAGGAAGCTACCAATCTCTTAAGATCCAGGCTTGGGAACTTGTATAGCAACACTTCCATTTTACTCCATTGGTCAAAGCACATACTGGCTCTGATGGGTGTTTACCAACTTGCCCCCCTGACCCACAAGCCCCAGGCTTCTAGATTAGAAGTGGCCACAAGTTCTATGCCACTCTTTCCTTGGAGAGGTGAGTCTGTGCCCTTTTCCCTAAATCTGGGTGGACCTACCCTTCGGCCTGCGCCCTTGTGGTCACCTCCTTTTCCCTGTCGGTCTCCTTCTTTTTAAGTCATGGCTTGTTCTCAGGGTGACCTTGTGGTCTCCGGAGAGCCCACATATTTCTGAAGATCTTGGCCCATGTAGCAACTCACTTTCACAGAGCTCTTTCTAGTTTGCAGAGTGTGTGCATAAAGTTTCCTTGTAACCTTTGTAATATCCCTACAAGCCAGATGCTAGTCTGACCATTAGATACAGAGTGGTCGTTCTGGAGGGTACATTTCTTGCCCAGCTTCAGATTTAATCCTGAATATCCATACCCTGCATTGGTTATCTTTGTTCCAGTAGCCATTGGAATGTTTTTGTTTTGTTTTGTTTTGTTTGTTTGTTTTTGAGATGGAGTCTTGCTCTGTTGCCCACGCTGGAGTGCAGTGGCATGGTCTCAGCTCACTGCAACCTCTGCCTCCCGGGTTCAAGTGATTCTCCTGCCTCAGCCTCTTGAGTAGCTGGGATTATAGGCTTCCGCCACGAGGCCCAGCTAATTTTTGTATTTTTAGTAGAGGTGGGGTTTCACCATGTTGGTCAGGCTGGTCTCGAACTCCTGAGCTTGTGATCCACCTGCAGGTGTGAGCCACCATGCCTGGCCCCCATTGGAAAGTTTTACACGGCTTAATCTTGGCCAGAAGTGCCTTGAGGTGATACAGAAAACTAGATATTTGCTGTATCTGGCAGAGAGATACTTAACAGGCTTATTCACTGGAGCGATAAAGAGATTTTACTGGGAAAACAGGATTTTATCTGAGCATATTTATCTGTAGAAAGCAGACCATTTAGTAGCTGATGAGCTTGTAGAGAAACAGATGAAGATGTGTCACTCTTCATTCCAGTCTTAACCACCAGGATTATATGAGTTGGAGGGTCAGAAGGTCAGAAAGCCTGATCTTGTTCCTAGAGCTTTTGTTTCCCCATCTATAAAGCAGGATTTAAAAAGTCTTTATATTAAAGGAGTTTTTTCCTTATTGTAATAATGATACATAAATGTGCATTGTGGAAAATATAGAAAGGGAAAAAGAAAATCTGTGGTTTCTACCACTTAGAGTGAAGTTCTCTACCATTTTCTGGGTTTTTTTTTTTTTTTTTTTTTTGAGACAGAGTCTTGCTCTGTCACCCAGGCTGGAGTGCAGTGGCACGGTCTTAGCTTACTGCAACCTCTGCCTTCTGGGTTCAAGCAATTCTTCTGCCTCAGCCTCCTGAGTAGCTAGGATTACAGGTGTGTGTCACCATGCCTGGCTAATTTTTTTGTGTTTTTAGTAGAGACAGGGTTTCACCATGTTGGCCAAGCTGATCTCAAACTCCTGACCTCGTGATCCGCCCACCTTGGCCTTCCAAAGTGCTGGGATTACAGGCATGAGCCACTGTGCCTGGCACCCCCTCTGACTCTTGACTGTGTATTTATTGATCAGTATTAGTACAGACTCACTGTTTCCCAATATTTAATAGTTTATAATTTATTGTTCTTAGTTATTGTGGTGCTCAAATTGTCCCAGATTTGACCATGGGGAGCCTCTCTAAGTTGGTTCCTGTGTTCTTATGATATACTGCTGTCAATCATTTGAGTGCTTCCTTACTTTGTGGGATAAGATGCTTCAGGCCCGTCTTATATTTACCCTCCCTCAGCCATTTCTTCAAGTAGCCTGATTCCGTTTGGTGGTGAATGTTACTGGGGATCCATATCTGGGTGTTAAGTGAGTTCATTGCCACTGGGATTTTCTTGCTTCTATCAGCCTTTCAGCAGATAATGTGGCTCCATTTTTAGATGACTAAGTGGTAGCTAAGTGACTTATCCTAGAGCACATAGCTTATAGGGACAGTTAGTTTGTAGGGAGCACCCAAGAGGCTTCCTGAGCCTGTTGTATATAAAGTCTTATCTTCAGGTAACTGACCTATGTTTATTTTGTACTTCAGCATGCTTTGGAATTATAATTTAATGCTTTGTTCTAGTCAATTTTAGAAGACTTCCCTCATAGTTGTTTGTTGTCCTGCTTCTCACCTCTGACACTGCAGGGCTGTGGAAGAGAGAGACACTGGGTATGCCTTGACATGGATGGTGTCATATGTGATGAGACAAGTTTATATAACCTGCCATGCATGAGGGCATCTTTGAGCCAGAGGAGAAGCTGACCCATCATGGGGCCCAAAACTGATTGCTTGTCTTTTTGTTTTTCTTTTTGAGATGGAGTCTCACTCTGTTGCCCAGGCTGGAGTGCAATGGCACCATCTTGGTTCACTGCAACCTCTGCCTCTCAGGTTCAAGTGATTCTCCTGCCTCAGCCTCCTGAGTAGCTGGGACTATAGGTGCATGCCACCACGCCCAGCTAATTTTTGTATTTTTAGTAGAGATGGGGTTTCACCATATTGGCCAGGATGGTCTCAATCTCCTGAATTAATGATCCACCTGCCTTGGCCTCCCAAAGTGCTGGGATTACAGTCGTGAGCCACTGCGCCTGGCTAACTGATTGCTAAGTAAATGGCTGGTTTACAGCTCTGGCTCTTGGGAGGGAGGTTGCAGGACCACAGATTTGGGAGATCAGGGCCGACCTTTGTGAAAGTGAAAGGAGAGTCTGAGTGAAAGATGATGTCTGGCTGGTAAGCTATCATCATTCCCTGTTTAGGGTTCTGGATACTTGGCATAGGACCTGTTTCAAAGTAGATGCCTAATTAAAGGCTTGCTGTGTGATAAAGCTTAATAGAGCTGGAGCAACAACTGGAGGATGTGTGGGGCAGTGATGGGTTTCAGAGCTCCATGTGGGGAATTTGAGAAGTTGTTGGGAGCCCATGGAGTTGGGGTCCTCAGCAGAGAAAGACCAGTCCCCACATGTGGCAGGGTAGTCAATTTGAGCAAAAGTAAATGGAGAGAGAAGTGGTTCCATAAGGGACTTTTCAAAGGGTTTCTTCCCCAATTATCAGAGGAGTAAGAAGCAGCTGGTGAGGAACTGAGGTAGGAGATACTGAGCCTGGCCTGGCTTCCTCCTAAGCCCCATGTGGGGTATCTAGATGAGGGATGGTCTGTTTGGACAGGGCCGAGTTGCCAAATGAAACTCAGGTGGAACATGATCTGCATGGTCTGTCCCAAGACCTGGTAAGATTAGATGGCATGGTTATTGTATTTGCTGACTGGTTAGGAAATGTGCATGGGGGTTGATGGTGGAATAATCCAGTGTTTGTAGCACGCTTGGATGCTGGTCTGTTGAAGGGCTGGAAAATTAATTTCTCTATTGCTTCTCAGCCTTTTGGCTAAGGTCAAGTGTGAAAATTTCTCATTCTAATTGACCTGTGTTGGCTGCCTGTAAAGCCTAGCCTGACCTGTGTGGGCTGCTGGTTACTTTATTTCAGGAGGTTGTGCTGCCTGGTGTCAGTCTCTTGATATACTCAACAAAGCGCCTGAAGCAAGTGCTTCACTTCATTTTATATTGGTGTATACTTTACACATCAGTCTGCAGGGTCAGGAGAAAAAGAAGGGACCTGTCTGCCCGGAGGGTATAGCCCCAAGATCCTGGCTCCTCTGCTCTGCCCCACACCTGACACTTTGATGTTCTGAGAGCCCTTGTCCAGTCTCAGCCTGGCTGGCACTTGTCACTTAACCTGTTGTTCTACGGCTCTGCGTTGAAAATTGATGTTCTGTTATTGACCCCAGCTTAACTCCCACATGGACTGCTTTGATCAGGCGTGTAAAAAGGGGCTGTGGGCTGCCTTGAGGTCCTCATGGCCAGCATAGCTTTTTTTGAGAGACCTGTGCCATGGGGCTCCTGTCTCCTCTCTTGTGGCTTCAGGACACCCTAAAGCAGATAGTCTTGGTGTTTGCTCCCTTGAATGAGACGGGATGGCTGTATAAAAAGCTCATTCCAGGTCTTGACTGTCCTTGGATCTCACAGCTACTTCTGCAGCTGAGAGCACCCTTTCTTCTTACCAGGGTCTGTGGGGATGGGTCCCACAGAAGCCAACCTGGCCTTTGCTCAGTGGATCCTGGCCTGTCCTGGGCTGGCCACAGTATAAGCCACCCATCCTGACTCTTGTCTCCTTTGGGTTTGGTGCTGGATCCCTGCAGGTACTTCTCCTCTGACTCGAGTGTGGGACTGGCTGAGAAATGTGATTATACGCCATGAGATGTTCTAACCTCTTCTCCAAGGTGGTCAGAGAGAGACATCGTTCCATCTCATGAAATGCCTGGGCTACCCCTCTTCACCCCCTCAGATGTTTCATTTTGGTGGAAACTGCAAGGATGCCTTTTCATCCCTGCTTCCTTCCCTTCAGCCTTCTTGCCTGGACAATGTGGACCTTCCCTCAGCCCAAGATGTCGGCAGGCTGGGAGCAGCCCTTCCTGGGGCTGTGCTCTCAGCTGCTGGCATGGCCCCCCAATTGTTCCCCTGAGAACAATGGGCACTCTCTTTGGCTAGGAAGGGAAGTTCATGAAAGGAGCATTTCTTTGGATGCTTGAGAGCTTTGTGGCAACCCCGCCTGTGTGAGATGAACTGCAGTTTCTTCCTGCCTTGAGTGGGTGTTCCCCATTTCTGAATGGACCCCTTGTGTACACAGCACACCGGGAAGTGCGGGTTGGCGATGGAAGGCATCCTTGGGGGTGGGCTGTCAGAATGGCATTTGCCCAGACTCATCAACTCAAATACTTATTGAAAATATAGGCTTCTGTGTTTAAAAAAATCACTGACAAGGACTGAAGGAGAACATGACAAAGTAAAATAGATGATATCAGGGCTCCAGATTGAAGGACTGATTCTGAGGATTTTATTAGTGGCTGTAACTATGTTAAGCTGCCCTTTACTTTTTTGGGGAAAATGATTAATTTTTGCTTTTAGATGAGAACAGTGAACATAAGATAAAATGCTTCATAGCTCAGACCAGAAGGGCATTGGCTGGGCTGAACAGTGTGTGATCCTGTGACCTTGGTGTTTGTGGCAGGGGCCTTGTGCTGCTTTGAGGTTTGTGTGTCTAACAGCAGGACCAATGAAAATCTCTTGTGGGTGTGGCTTTGCTTTACTTGTCAAACCAAAGGCCACATGTACTTACTTCCCTCATGATGTTTTACCTCAAATGGGGACAGAGGCCTGGCCCTCTGACCTCAAGCTAGAGGCTCTTCCTGTTGGCCTGTGCCATCTTCCTGCAGCACAGCCATGTGACTGCCCATGCTTCTCATTAGTGGAAGGCCACAGATACAGGAAAACCCTGAGTGTGAGTCAGCACCAAGCCTTATGCTCCATCAGAGGGTCCATCTCCTGCTTCCCTGAGCAGAGGACACACAGTGAGCTTGCAGTGAGGAGGCTTTGACTGCCTCATGTGGGAGTGAGTGCCTCCAGGATGTTGTCTATGGTACCTAGCCATAGGTGGCTGCAGGTTGGCCCAGCTCTGCAGCCTGACTGAGGGATGAGGGAGCTGAAGGGTCAGGAATTGGTGACCAGGTCTGAAGGGAGGCAGGGACTTTGCCAAGTCAGGCCTCTACAGGTCTAAGCATTGGGATGTCACAGGGCAGCAGTTTGTATCACTTTGAAATGGATCGCTAAAAAGACCTCTAGGCATATCTGTTGGGGGACACAGGGAAGGGCCCAGACCACACTTTAGGGGCTGACATGTCCAGAGGTATTGGTGGAAGGTGCCACCACAAAGGCCCAAAGTTCCCTCCAAAAGATTTGTAGTGAGAAGGAATGCTAACCAAATCAGTTTCTCAATGATATGTTATTCTTAGGATCCTTCTTTACTGGCCATCAGCAGCTGTGGAAGTGCTTGTCCATCTGTCAAAAGAGTCTTTGCTTGCCATTTCTAAGTCCTATAACTCCTGCATGTATGAGACATCATCTTGTGGGCCCTGAATGATAAAACTTGTGTTTTCTTGGTTTCATAAGCCAATTGTAATTATTTGGCCCCAGAGAGAGCCTAATTCTTTTCTTTTTCTTTTTCTTTCTTTTTTTTTTTTTAAGATGGGGTTTCACCATGATGGCCAGGCTGGTCTTGAACTCCTGACTTCAGGTGATCCACCCACCTTGGCCTCCCAAAGTGCTAGGATTACAGGCCTGAGCCACCACTCCCAGCCCCCCCCCCCTTTTTTTTTTTTAAGATTGTTTTATTTTTCAACTATGCATAACTGACTCAGACTGTGGGTGGAAACCTGGTTTTATGAGAACTAAGTAATAGAAACTCCTCCACCCATTTGCTCTTTCTTCAGGTGTGGAATAGTACTGGCTTGGGGTGAGAGACTTTGGTTATGTTTCATGGTGTTTTTGTTTTTTGAGACAAGTCTTGCTCTGTCACCCAGGCCAAGGTGTAGTGGCATTTTAGCTCACTTTAGCTTTGACTTCCCCAGGCTCAAGCAGTCTTCCCACCTCAGCCTCCTGAGCAGCTGGGACCACCACGCCTAGCTAATGTTTGTATTTTTTGTAAAGATGGTGTTTTGTCGTGTTGTCCAGGGTGATGGTGTTTAGTGCCTACAGGTGCTGTATCTTTATCAGAATCAGTGTTTGATGGTCTATTGTGTGTAGGAGGGCACCAGTAAAGCAGCTGGAGGGAGTGTCCCAGAGACTGAGGTGTGACCAATACCTTCAAGTTTGGCAGTTCCTCGTCGTTGGTCATGGTGATTTATTGTGGGCATCACTGGGCAGGTAGTTTTAGAACTTTTGACTGTGTCACACTATGTTGCCTAGTCACGTCTCTACTACTGGGCTCAAGTGATACTCCTGAGTAGCTGGGATTATAGGTGTGAGCCACCATGCCCAGCTCAGTCTTTGGAACTTTTTGTGGATCTGCCCAGGTTTTATGGTTTGATTTAATGTTTTGGAACACACTTTATGGGTCAGGATTTCTGAAGTTGGTCATACGGCTTTTCAAGATCTTTTTTTCTTAATGCTAGACTCGCTTTCTACCTCAGAATCACATTATCTCCAAGGATTGCTGAAACTGGAAAGTTTTCTGGCCTTTTGGGTGGCCTGTGAGCTGGAGCCTGTGATCTCCTTAAATCAGGCTTCTTTGTGCAGTTTCTGCCTCCTGCAGATGTGCCCAGTAACTGTCTGAAGGTTTCCTGCCTCGAGTGGGGGTCACTGCTTTGGAGCTGGGAGAGGTAAGGCCTGCTGACTTTATAGCTGCCTTCTGGTGTTTGGTGATGGAGGGTAGAGTGACCTGAAATGCTGGAGGAGTTCCATGGTGGGACCAGCTTATCACCCGGAACTCATGCGCCTCTGTGCCTCTGCTGCTGAGGACCTCACAGCCCCAATTCTTGCCTCTTTTCTGCCCTTCCTGGCCTGGCAACCCTTAGAGGATTAGTTGTGGGTGTCTACGGTACAGTAGGCAGAAATCTTTATACTAGGCAAACCAAGGACTCTAAGGATAGTCAAAACCCCATGTGTAAATATGCCAGGATATAGTGCATCCCCCCCACTTTTTTTTTTTGAGACAGAGTTTTGCTCTTGTTGCCCAAGCTTGGAGAGCAATGGCGCGATCTCGGCTCACTGAGTCTGTAATCCCAGCGTCCCGAGTAACTGGGATTACCAACATGTGCTATCACGTCTGGCTAACTTTGTATTTTTTTTTTGAGACGAAGTCTCACTCTGTCGCCAGGCTGGAGTGCAGTGGCGCAGTCTTGGCTCACTGCAACCTCTGCCTCCTGGGGTTAAGCAATTCTCCTGCCTCAGCCTCCTGAGTAGCTGCACCACCACACCCAGCTAATTTTGTATTTTTAGTAGAGACAGGGTTTCTCCATGTTGGTCAGGCTGGTCTCGAACTCCTGACCTCAGGTGATCCACCCGCCTCGGCCTCCCAAAGTGCTGAGATTACAGGCCTGAGCCACTGTGCCTGGCCTTTGTTTTATTAATTAATTATAGAAACAAGAAAAGGTCTCACTGTGTTGCCCAGGCTGATCTGGAACTCCTGGCCTCAAACACTCCTCTTGCCTTGGCCTCCTAGAGTGCTGAGATTACAGGTGTGAGCCATTGCGCCTGGTCTAGTCCACCTGTTTCAGATTGAAGAGGTGAAAGCAGGTCTTTGGGTTCTCGCCTGCAGCAGGTCCCCCATTCCCCCATGCCCATTAGTGTTTTCATCCTCTTCTGGCAGACAAGTGTTGACAGGCAACTCCCTGAGCTTCCCCAGCCTCAGCTTTGTTTCTCTATGTGATTTTGGCTCCCCCATTGCCTGTAACCTCCCCACTTACCTTAGATGCTTTGAGCTTCTGCTTTGTGGTATAAGCAGGGAGACAGGACCCCACTATGCACTGGCTCCAAGGTCAGTTGGGAAGGTGGACTAGGGAGTGGAGCCTGGACATGCCCTGGGCCCTCTTGTGCAGCAGCCTCAAATTACTTACTGAGTCTTTCAGAGCCCATGGGAGCTATAGGAACCATTATTGGCAGAGTCCATTATGAGCCTGGCACTATAATCATGAGGTTGAGATTGTTGTCCTGATTTTACAGGTGAGGATACTGGGGTGCAGGTTGGGTTAAGCCCCAGCCAGTCTGGAGCTGGGATTCATAGTGAAATATGGGCCTTTTCATGGAGTAGGAGAATGAGGATTGTTATCCCCATTGTTATGGGGATGAGTCCAGGCTTGTCATTGGGCTGCATGTGTGAGAAGGAACTTTCATATCCTGTTTCACCCTTAGGCCCTGAGAGGAAGAGAAGTGATCCAAAGTCTTTAAATTTTGAAAACTGAGGAGGTATCCAGAGTTCCATGGACTGAGGGACTCCTGCTTTGTTAAGGTAGAGCAGGTGCTTTATCCCCAAGCACCTCCATGATGAGCTAAGCCCGGAGCGGAGTGCCTTTGGGAGTGTGGGGCTCTTAGTGGAATCCTCTGGGGACTGTGGACAGTGCCAAACCTTCAGGCATATTCAGACTTCCCAGGTCAGGGCTTTCCCCAAATGGCCTTGAAAATGCAGAGGTGCCAGTGTCTGTGACTTGACCAGGTTCCTTGTGGAAATTAGGTTTGTTTTGCTTCCTGTAGCCCTTCTATTATTAAAATGAATCATGGCTGGGCATAGTGGCTCACACCTGTAATCCCAACACTTTGGGAGGCTGAGGCAGGAGGATCACTGAAGTCCAGGAGTTCAAGACCAATCTGGAAATGTAGTAAGACCCTGTCTCTACAAAAATATTTTTATTTATTTATTTCTTTTTTTTCTTTTTTGAGATGGAGTCTCTCTCACTCTGTAGCCCAGGCTGGAGTGGGGTGGTGTGATCTCAGCTCACTGCAACCTCCGCCTCCTGGGTCCTGGTTCAAGCAATTCTCCTACCTCAGCCTCCCAAGTAGCTGGGATTACAGGCATGAGCCACCAATGCCCAGCTAATTTTTGTACTTTTTAGTAGATACGGGGTTTCACCGTGTTGGCCAGTCTGGTCTTGAACTCCTGACCTCGTGATCCGCCCACCTCAGCCTCCCAAAGTGCTGGGATGACAGGCGTGAGCCACCGTGCCCGGCCTCAAAAATATTTTTAAATATTTTGAATGTTGGTCAGGCCTGGTGCCACACACCTGGCTCAAATAGTCCCAGCTACTCAAAAGGCTGAAGTGGGATGATCACTTCAGTCCAGGAGTTTGAATTTGCAGTGAGCTGTGATTGTACCACTGCACTCCAGTCTGGGTGACAGAGTGAGTGAGACCCTGTCTGAGAAAAATGTATATTTAAAGACTGGGCATGGTGGCTCATATCTGTAATCCCAGCACTTTGGGAGGCAGAGGCAGGAGGATTACTTGAGCCTGGAAGTTTAAAGCCAGCCTGGGCAATCTAATGAGACCCTGTCTCTACCAAAAAAATAAACAAATAAATAAAAATAAATAAATAAAAAATTACCAGCTACTTGGGAGGCTGAGGTGGGAGGATTGCTTGAACCTGGGAGGTTGAGGCTGCAATGAGCCATGATCACACCTCTGCACTCCAGCCTGGGCAATGGAGTGAGACCCTTATATATATATATATGTATATAAATAATCAACTGCCACTCAAAATGCTGCTTGGGCCTGATGTCACCAGTACATGGAGATGCAGCGGTTTTAGAACGTTCAGGTTAGTAGTACGCATGACCCTGGAGTGACTGCCTACTTCAGGGCTACAGATCTAGATACCTGTCCTGCAGCTGGAAAATGGGGAGCCAAAATCTGCAGAGGGGAAAGCAGGTGACTACATTGGAGAGGCTTGGCTCTTGTATTTGTCTGTTCTCGTGGTGCTATAAAGAAATACCTGAGACTGGTAATTTCTAGAGAAAAGAGGTTTAATTGGCTCATAGTTCTTCAGGCTTTACAGGAAACATAGTGGCTTCTGCTTCTGGGACAGCGTCAGGAAGCTTCCAGTCATGGCGGAAAGCAAAGAGGGAGCCGGTACTTCATACAGCCAGAACACGAGGAAGGCTGGGGGAGGTGCTACACACTTTTTTTTTTTTTTTTTGAGATGGAGTTTCGCTCTTTTGCCTAGCCTGGAGTGAAGGGGAGCGATCTCAGCTCACTACAACCTCCACCCTCCGGGTTCAAGCGATTCTCCTGCCTCAGCTTCTCGAGTAGCTGGGAATATAGGTACCTGCCTCCATGCCCAGCTAATTTTTGTATTTTTAGTAGAGACAGGGTTTTACCATGTTGGCTAAGCTGGTTTCGAACTTCTGACCTCAGGTGATCCACCCAGTAGGCGTGAGCCTCCACACTTGGCCTACACACTTTTAAACAACTAGATCTTATGAGAACTCTATCAGGAGAACAGCACTAGGGAGATGGTGCTGAACCATTCATGATAAACTGCCCCCATGATCCAGTCACTTCCCTCAGGCCCCACCTCCAACACGGGATAACAATTTGACATGAGATTGGGAGATTTGGGCGGCAACACAAATCTGAACCATATCAGCTCTGTTTTTCTGAGACGACTTGCCCCAAAGACACAGATAAACTTCACATGGATGCAAAGCCATGGGTAGACAATAGTGAAATAATTTGGCCTTGTGCAGTGACTCACAACTGTAGTCCCAGCACTTTGGGAGGCCGAGGCAGCTAGATAGCTGGAGGCCAGGAGTTCGAGACCAGTCTGGGCAACATGGCGAAACCCCATCTTTTAAGAAAAAAAAATTAGCTGGGCATGGTGGCACTCACCTGTGGTCGCAGCTACTTAGGAGGCTGAGGCTGGGGTATCACTTGAACCCAGGAAGCAGAGGTTGCAGTGAACTGAGATGGTGCCACTGAACTCCAGACCAAGTGACAGAGCGAGACTCTGTCTCAAAAAAAAAAAAAAAAAAAAAAGAAAGTGAAAGAATTTGTTCTCAGTCAAAATGAAGCTACCAGTTTTCATCTCCTATCTCCCAGTTTGAAATTGAGCATTATAACTTGCTTTGGTGAAACCTGAGGTTTTCTTTAGTGTTTATTGTTTGTTACGTGATATTAACATGTGTTAAAGTTACATGGCATAGTTAAAGTAAGTGTATGGCTTCCAAGGAGGCCTTCGATGTGGGAGCCTTGCTCATAGAATGGCCGAGTTTGTTCTGTAGGAACTGCCTGTTAGCAGAACTTTGGCTGTTCAAGTCAGCAAAATGGGAAGAGAGCCAGGCTGAGAAGCCTTGAGGTGGCAGGGCCTTTCTCTGTTTTCTCTGTTAAAAAATGCCCTTGTGTACCTGACAGATTTGCAGAAGCACCAGGCTACTCACTTATCAACACTGATGGAGTGCCTAGTCACTCAGGAATGTCCCATGGGTCTGGCCAGCTATTTGGCACCCACTTCTAGAGCTTCTTCTGGTCTCCGCCAACTTTTCTCAGTCTTCTCTGCAGGTGACTTCTCTTTGGTTGGCTTTACCCAGACCTCTGTTCCAGGCCTTCCCTGTCGTGTTTCTTCATCCTCCCTCTGCATGTGAGCTCCTGTCCAACTGGTGGCCATTGGGATGGAGTGGAGTTAAAAAATAACCCTCAGGTGACAAAAAACTGGGGTCTACACCCTAATTCACCTACTCTCCACCTCTCAGGACCCCTACTCCTAACCCATCCTGTAAGATATCTGATGGTTCCATGAACACTCCATTTGGATTTGGGCCTTACTTGTTTTCTTCATGGTTGTTGTTGTTGTTTTTGGCAAAACAAGAGCATAAACATGTTTACATATGAATGTGCCAGTTTTCTTAACATAAATGAACTGAATACTGTAAAGCTTAGGTTTTTCAGCCAAAACGTTTCAAATAAATGGGTTTTTTTTTGTTCGTTCGTTTGTTTGTTTTTTTTGGAGACAGAGTCTTGCTCTGTCATCCAAGCTGGAGTGCAGTTGGTGTGGTCTTGGCTCACTGCAGCCTCTGCCTCCAGGGTTCAAGCAATTCTTGTGCCTCAGCCTCCCGACTAGCTGGGACTACAGGTGTGCACTGTTATACCTGGCTAAGTTTTGTATTTTTAGTAGAGATGGGATTTTGTCATGTTGGCCAGGTTGGTTTCAAACTCCTGACTTTAAGTGATCTACCCTCCTCGGCCTCCTAAAGTGCAGGGATTATAGTTGTGAGCCACCATGCCCCAGCCAATACATGTGATTTTTTTATAGCTAAAAAAGATTTTAAAAGAAAAAATATATTTAGTATTTTTCATGAATTTGAGGACAACCATGTTTACAGATATTTTAACATTTCTGATGTTTGATGGTGGGTGACAGGGTGGGAGATTTTTAATTAGATGATGACACATCTTAGAGTTGATGGAATGTAGTATCACAAAAGAAACACTATTTGTGGGCTGGGCACAGTGGCTCACGCCTGTAATCCTAGGACTTCGGGAGGCTGAGGCGGGCCGATTGCCTGAGCTCAGGAGCTCATGACCAGCCTGGACAACACCGTGAAACCCCGTCTCTTCTAAAATACAAAAAATTAGCTGGGCATGGCATTGTGCCCTGTAGTCCCAGCTACTCAGTAGGCTGAGGCAGGAGAATTGCTTGTACCTGGGAGGCGGAGGTTGCAGTAAGCTGAGATTGTGGCACTGCATTCCAGCCTGGCAACAGAGCAAGACTATGCCTCAAAACAAAAACAAAAACAAAACACTATTTGCTGACCCTTAATGAGTGGCTCAGAAAGCAATTAGGAAACGATAACCTCAATAATAATAACTCCTTTTTTTTTTTTTTTTTTTTGAGATGGAATCTCACTCTGTTGCCCAGGCTGGAGTGCAGTGGTGCGATCTTGGCTCACTGCAACCTCTGCCTCCTGGGTTCAAGGATTTCTTCTGCCTTAGCCTCCTGAGTAGCTGGGACTACAGGTGTGCACCACCATGCCTGACTAATTTTTGTATTTTAGTAGAGACGGGGTTTCACCATATTGGCTAGGCTGGTCTTGAACTCCTGACCTCAGGTGATCCACCCACTTTGGCCTCCCAAAGTGCTGGGATTACGGGGGTGAGCCACTATGCCTGGCCCAATAATAATAACCCTGCTAACAATGTCAGTCATGACATAGTTTCAAAAAAAAATTTTTTTTATGTAAATAGAGATGGGGTCTCACTATGTTGACCAGGATGGTCTCTCATGCCTCCTGGCCTCAAGCAATCCTCCCGCCTTGGCCTCCCAAAGTTTGGCATTATAGGTATGAGCTGCCATGCCCAGCCTTCTCATATGTTTTTGCTGGGTGTAGGAAACCTGTTTAAATTAGTTTAAAATGGGGGGAATTATCTAGTTTCTGATAAGGCTGCTGTCTGGACACCTGGGTACAAGTCTGGGGTCTCCTTTCCAAATCACTCAAGTAACTTGTCTTTTGGCAGGAGGAAGCCCAGGGAACCAGAGCCACTGGGGAGCCCAGCAGTCATGGCTTTAGCTTTCCTGCCACAGGGAGGGAAGCATTTTAGGGTCTCCCTGTTGATAAGCAGTGGCCATGAAGGGCGGTCCCTGGACTGAGGGTGGCAGTGAGATGTACTGTCTGTTGACCAGTGTGTCTCTGGACTTGGTACAGGACAATGGAGATGAGAGTGCCTTCAGGCCAACCAGAGAGTGGGTGTCACGTTTCTTGCACTGGGGCAGTAGTAGGTGTTTCCTAAAAGTGAGAGGAGCCACAGATGGGGCCAGGGCAAGAGCCAAGTCATATTTTCCTCTTGTCAGCTGATGGTGGAGGTTTTTATAGTGGCATTTCCTTTGGTGCTCTGAATATCACCAGTTATGTCTCTGTGGAAAGGGACTTCCATATCGAAAGAAGTCTGGGAGATGCTGTTGAGTTGGAATAAGGTGATGAGCTCCTTAGGCCTGCTTCTGTGCCTGGTCTCTCCAAGGGCAGAAGAGGGCTCTGTATATTTCCTGTACTTGATTGACTGTAGAACCTTTCTCTTAGAGAGACCAGAGCTCCTTGGGATTCCTTTGGTAAGCACTATTCTAGTCCCTGCTCCCTGGGCACCACAGTTTGTCTTGAGATTTGAGAAGCAGGGTAAATGAAAACATGAGATACAACTAACTCTGTTTGCTACACAAGTGCGCCCCACTACACTTGAATGTAACGTGATGATGTTCTGTGACTGTTTTGACGGTGATTTTGGATGCCGAGCTCACTGAGATGACCCCAAACGTGAGTCCTTCAGGGTGTTAGCTCTCCCTAGTACCCAGACCTGTGTGCATCTCCATTTTGGGGCAGGAATGGTCCTCCAGGCCAGGCATGTAGTGTGAGCAAAGATGTGATGTCTGCAGAGGGCCAGGGGAGACATCTGAGGCAAGGCTGGAAAGGAGTGCTGAGGGCTGGGATGAGACACTGTGACTTGATTCTGCAGGTAGAATGGGCAAGTAGGTGGCAGGGTGTGTCACTGTTATAAAATCCACACCAGTCATGAGCTCCGTGGCATCAGTTCTCAAGAATGAGACATGTGCTTGAGTGCCCGCACTGCTGTCTCCCCACTGTGTGGCCTTGGGTGAGGTATTTGCCTCCCAAGCTAACCCATCTCATAGCCCTAGTCTTTTGTGACAGGTAGATAAATAGAGTTTTGTCCCTCTAGAGGCAAGGAATTGACTTCCCCAGGAGGAACTCTGAATTACACCTTAAGCCTATCGCACAATTCAGGTTAACTGTTGTAATCATATTCAGGTTATACACTGACACTAGTACTTTTATGCTTGTGTCTCTTCTAGGTATCAGCAGCAGGGAAGGAGGCTTTGCCATCTTGGCTGCACTGGGACCTGAAGAGCCACACCCTGGAGGGCCTCCCCCTTGACACTGATAAGGGTGTGCATTACATTTCAGTGAGCGCTGCACGGCTGGGAGCCAACGGGAGCCACATCCCCCAGACCTCCAGTGTGTTCTCCATTGAGGTCTACGCTGAAGACCACAGTGAGCTGCAGTCCGTGAGGACAGCTTCCTCAGACTCTGGTGAGGTGGTATCTTCTGCCTGTGCTGCGGATGAACCTGTGACTGTTCTGACGGTGATTTTGGATGCCGACCTCACCAAGATGACCCCAAAGCAAAGGATTGACCTCCTGCACAGGATGCGGAGTTTCTCAGAAGTAGAGCTTCACAACATGAAGTTAGTGCCAGTGGTGAATAACAGACTGTTTGATATGTCAGCGTTCATGGCCGGCCCAGGAAATGCAAAAAAAGTGGTGGAGAATGGGGCCCTTCTCTCCTGGAAGCTGGGCTGCTCCCTGAACCAGAACAGTGTGCCTGACATTCGTGGTGTGGAGGCCCCTGCCAGGGAGGGTGCTATGTCTGCTCAGCTTGGCTACCCTGTCGTGGGTTGGCACATTGCCAATAAGAAGCCGCCTCTTCCCAAACGCATCCGGAGGCAGATCCATGCCACACCCACACCTGTCACTGCCATTGGGCCCCCAACCACGGCTATCCAGGAGCCCCCATCCAGGATCGTGCCAACCCCCACATCTCCAGCTATTGCTCCTCCAACAGAGACCATGGCTCCTCCAGTCAGGGGTCCTGTTCCTGGGAAACCCACGGTCACCACCCGGACTCGAGGTGCCATTATTCAGACCCCAACCCTAGGCCCCATACAGCCTACTCGGGTGTCAGAAGCCGGCACCACAGTTCCTGGCCAGATTCGCCCAACGATGACCATTCCTGGCTATGTGGAGCCTACTGCAGTTGCCACCCCTCCCACAACCACCACCAAGAAGCCACGAGTATCCACACCAAAACCAGCAACGCCTTCAACTGACTCCTCCGCCACCACGACTCGCAGGCCGACCAAGAAACCACGGACACCCCGGCCCGTGCCCCGGGTTACCACCAAAGCTCCCATCACCAGATTGGAAACTGCCTCACCGCCTACTCGTATTCGCACCACCACCAGCGGAGTGCCCCGTGGCGGAGAACCCAACCAGCGCCCAGAGCTCAAGAACCATATTGACAGGGTAGATGCCTGGGTTGGCACCTACTTTGAGGTGAAGATCCCGTCAGACACTTTCTACGACCATGAGGATACCACCACTGACAAGCTGAAGCTGACCCTGAAGCTGAGGGAGCAGCAGCTGGTGGGTGAGAAGTCCTGGGTACAGTTCAACAGCAACAGCCAGCTCATGTATGGCCTGCCTGACAGCAGCCACGTGGGCAAACACGAGTATTTCATGCACGCTACAGACAAGGGAGGCCTGTCAGCTGTGGATGCCTTTGAGATCCACGTCCATAGGCGCCCCCAAGGGGATAGGGCTCCTGCAAGGTTCAAGGCCAAGTTTGTGGGTGACCCAGCACCGGTGTTGAATGACATCCACAAAAAGATTGCCTTGGTAAAGAAACTGGCCTTCGCCTTCGGGGACCGAAACTGTAGCACCATCACCCTGCAGAATATCACCCGGGGCTCCATCATGGTGGAATGGACCAACAACACACTGCCCTTGGAGCCCTGCCCCAAGGAGCAGATCATTGGGCTGAGCCGTCGGATTGCTGAGGACGATGGAAGACCTCGGCCTGCCTTCTCCAACGCCCTAGAGCCTGACTTTAAGGCCACAAGCATTGCTGTGATGGGCGCTGGCAGTTGTCGGCACCTACAGTTTATCCCTGTGGCACCACCCAGGAGAGTGCCCTCAGAGGCGCCGCCCACAGAGGTGCCTGACAGGGACCCTGAGAAGAGCAGTGAGGATGACGTCTACCTGCACACAGTCATTCCGGCTGTGGTGGTTGCAGCCATCCTGCTCATTGCTGGCATCATTGCCATGATCTGCTACCGCAAGAAGCGGAAGGGCAAGCTTACCCTTGAGGACCAGGCCACCTTCATCAAGAAGGGGGTGCCTATCATCTTTGCAGACGAACTGGACGACTCCAAGCCCCCACCCTCCTCCAGCATGCCACTCATTCTGCAGGAGGAGAAGGCTCCCCTACCCCCTCCCGAGTACCCCAACCAGAGTGTGCCCGAGACCACTCCTCTGAACCAGGACACCGTGGGAGAGTACACGCCCCTGCGGGATGAGGATCCCAATGCACCTCCCTACCAGCCCCCGCCGCCCTTCACAGCACCCATGGAGGGCAAGGGCTCCCGTCCCAAGAACATGACCCCATACCGGTCACCCCCTCCCTATGTCCCTCCTTAACCCGCAAGCGCCTGGGTGGAGGCAGGGTAGGGCAGGGGCCTGGAGACAACATGGTGTTGTCTGTGGAGACTGGTGGCCTGCAGACCATCGCCCACCAGGAGCCGACACCTGACCTAGCACACACTGACACAGGGGCCTGGACAAGCCCGCCCTCTCTGGTCCTCCCAAACCCCAAAGCAGCTGGAGAGACTTTGGGGACTTTTTTATTTTTATTTTTTGCCTAACAGCTTTTGGTTTGTTCATAGAGAATTCTTCGCTTCGTTTTTGATGGCTGGCTCTGAAAGTACCGTGTGGAGTGGAGGTGGCAGGAGCGAGGAACCATGAATGAACTCGCAGGCAGTGCCGGGCGGCCCCCTGGCTCTCTGCGTTTTGCCTTTAACACTAACTGTACTGTTTTTTCTATTCACATGTGTCTAGCTGCAGGATGTAACATGGAAAACAGTAACTAAAGATTAAATTCAAAGGACTTTCAGAAGTTAAGGTTAAGTTTTTACATTTAATCTGCTGTTTACCTAAACTTGTATGTATAATTTTTGGGTGGGTATGGGGAATTGCTTTGCTAAAAATAAGCTCCCAGGGTGTTTCAAACTTAGAGAAGACCAAGGGACAGTATTTTTTATCAAAGGAATCCTATTTTTTCACACTATGTCAACTTGGTTGCTCTGATACCCCAGAGCCTGGTTGGGGGCCTCCCGGCCCTGGCTCATGCCAGGGCCCTGGTGCTGGGTTTGCTCTCCCGCTGTTGCCAGGGGCTAGAAGCTAGAGGGGTCTCTTGGGCCATGGACATCCCCACTTCCAGCCCATATACACTAGTGGCCCACCACCAAGGGGTCTTCATTTCCATGAAAAAGGGACTCCAAAAGGCAGCGGTGGCTGTGGCCCCCAACTTTGGTGCTCCAGGGTGGGTCAGCTGCTTGTGGGGGCACCTGGGAGGTCGAAGGTCTCGACCACATCAACCTATTTTCTTTTACTTTTCTTCTGTGCGTGTTTTTTTTTTTTTTTTTTTCCTCCTAAAAGGAATATCACAGTTTTTGAAACACTCAGTGGGGGACATTTTGGTGAAGATGCAATATTTTTATGTCATGTGATGCTCTTTCCTCACTTGACCTTGGCCGCTTTGTCCTAACAGTCCACAGTCCTACCCTGACCCACTCTGACCCACCACCCCTTTTCTCTGGCACTCCAGTCCTGGCCTTGGGCCTGAACTACTGGAGCTCTGGTGGCTGGGGAGGAGTGCCAGCAATAGTTCATAGTAAAAATATGTGGGCTCTCAAAGCTAATTTTTTACTAAAGTTTTTATACAGCGTCAAATTGTTTTATTAAAAAAAAGATTAAAAATGGTGATGCTTACAGCAGTTTGTACAAGCTCTTAGTGTTGATTCCATGGAACTGACGGCTTTGCTCATTTTGATTTTTTTTTCCCCTTCTTTTCCTAATGGTTTAAGTTCTGGAATTACACTGGGCTTCTTTTGCCTTTTTTAGCAGAACATCCGTCCGTTTATCTGCATCTCTGTCCCATGACTCAGGGGCGCCCACTCTGCTTGATTCTCCTCCTTTGGAAGAAACCATTTTAAGCATGACTTTTCTTGATGTCTGAGAGTTATTTTGGGTACCTTTTAGGGAGGAATGCCTTTCGCAATAATGTATCCCTTCCCTGATTGAGGGTGGGTGGGTGGACCCAGGCTCCCTTTGCACACGGAGCAGCTAATTCTAAGCCATATTGACTGTTGTGCAGAGGATTTGTGTGTGCTGCCTCAGGAGGGGAGGGCTGGTAGGAGGGGAGGGGTCTCCGTCCTACTGTTCTCCAGAGGGCATTTCCCCTTGCACCTTCTTCCACAGGGCTCAGCCCCTTTCCCTTTCCCCAGTCCCTAGCGGGGTACTCTGGAGTGAGCAGTGTGCCCCTGTGGGGCAGCCTGTAAATTCAGGCTTTGTGGACCACTGGTGACTGGGCTCATACCTTCAAGCCAGAGTTTTCCTGGTGCCCCAGAGACAGGAGCACAAGTAGGATCTGACCTGGTGAGATTATTTCTGATGACCTCATCAAAAAATAAACAATTCCCTATGTTCCAGGTGAGGGCTTTGAAAGGCCTTCCAAACAGCTCTGTCACCCTTAGCAACTCCACCATTGGGCACTGCCATGCAGAGACGTGGCTGGCCCAGAATGGCCTGTTGCCATAGCAACTGGAGGCAATGGGGGCAGTGAACAGAATAACAACAGCAACAATGCCTTTGCGGGCAGCCCCCTCCCCTGAGTGCTGGGCTGGTGATGGCCGCTGGACTCTGTGAGATGGAGAGCCAATCTCACATTCAAGTGTTCACCAACCACTGATGTGTTTTTATTTCATTCTATATGATTTTAAGATGTGTTTTCTGCATTCTGTAAAGAAACATATCAAACTAAATAAAAGCAGTGTCTTTATTACAATGCTGTTGCCTCTGGGCATCTGTTTCCCTGGCATCTGGAGAGGTTCCTGGACATGAGGGGTTGGGGGCTCATGTTGACGGAGGGAAGAGGAGACTCAGCCAGGTCTACTTGGTGTTGGCCCGTTGGCCTCCACGTAAGCCTTACCATTTCTGTGCTGGGAGGGGTACGTGTGCACTCCAGAAACTGCCAACATGTAATGCCCCCTTCATGCCTCTTCTGCCTGTGAGCCAGCTAAGACAAGTCTCTTTCATTCTCAGTTCCTCATCTGTAAGGGGTGGGGGATAGCAGAGAACCCAGTGAGATTGGCTGGGAAGGAGGATGGTGGGAGAGATGTTACAGGTTTTCTGCCCCAGAGTGGGTCAGGCTCTGTACCTTCTGGGTAGGGTCCTTCAGGGCAAGTCTCTGTGAAGATAGGGATCTAGGGATGCCTTTCCTGCAGCTCTACCCCAGCTCCTTCCTGCATTGTCTTGTGGGCTTGGGACTGGTTAGTTTCCCAGGTAGTCTCAAGGCAGGTTTGGTGTTGGCCTCAGGATGGAAACAATGGTTTCTGGCCAGGCTACTCTGCCCTGGTTGTCCTGTAGATTCTGAGGGTTTGGGGGTAAACTTCAGTGCCTGGCCTGGGATGGACAGGCCAGCTGAGTAGGCTGAGCATGACTCAGTGCCCAGGAAGGGGCAGATGGGTTGTCCTAGGACACTGCTCGGAGTGTGGGAGACAGGAGATGTAGCAGCTGTGTTTCAAGGGGCAAAGGGGCAGAATTGAGCAGTTGACAGAACAACTAGTGCCTCTTCTGGGCTCAATTCTGCCACCACGGGCTCCTCTGCTCAAAGTTTTCAAGACCCAGAGAGGCTGGTCCCGTATTGCAAATAAGAGCTGAGTCCCAGGGTGGGGGGTTGTTGAAAATCCAACAACTACTTGGAGTTAGGACCTGAATGGGCACCACACTAAGTGCCAGGAAAGGCTGTCCCCAGCACATACTTCACTCCCTAGGCCTAGCAGCAGGGGCCAGGAAATTACCCGTCCTTACTCTCAGGAGCTTCTGCTTAACATCTAACCTGAAGCCACTGGGTAATGAGTGGACTCCCTGTTCTGAACTCAAGTTAGGGAATACTTGGACTTGACAGAGAACATTAAGGCCAGAAGGACCTCTGACCTCTACCCTGCCATGCTTCCTTTGGGAGATGGGGAAATATCCGCTGTTTAGCCCAGCAGACCCTTGACCCCTGGCACTCCTGCCAGATCCCTGTGACCTTTCCTTGATTTGGATGGGGACTGCTCAGGTCTTTTTCTTTTTTCTTTTTTTTTTCTTTTTTTTTGAGGTGGAATTTTGCTCTTGTTGCCCAGGCTGGAGTGCAATGGCATGATCTCGGCTCACTGCAATCTCCGCCTCCCAGGTTCAAGCAATTCTGCCTCAGTTCCCCGAGTAGCTGAGATTATAGGCCTGCGCCACCAGGCCTGGCTAATTTTGTATTTTTAGTAGAAACAGGGTTTCTCCATGTTGGTCAGGCTGGTCTCAAAACTCCCCACCCCGGGTGAGCTGCCCACCTCAGCCTCCCAGAGTACTGGGATTACATGTGGGAGCCACTGCGCCCAGCTTGCTCAGGTCTTTTAAGCTGGGGATAGAGGATCATAGACAGGAAGGCAGGAAGGAAGGAACATCAGACCCACAGGAATCTGCCTTCCCACATTCCGCTGACCTGGAATCACTCTGGCCTGGCTTGGAGACAGTGCTGGTCTCTAGAAAATGCTAGAGGAATCTGCATTTTCTCCTGGCATAAAGGTACTGCCTTGAGCCAAGATCTTTGAGCTAGTCCTGGGGTCAGGGCTGTTAGCTGGAGCATCTTCTGGTGTGTCTAGGCCAGTCTGACCTCTAGAATACCACAAGTTTGGTGGGGACAGGAGGCTCCATACTACTTACCTCATTGCAGCCCACAGCCTGGCATCCCCTTGTTGCTAACAGGCTGAACAAGCTCCTAGGAGAGGCCCTTTCCTAGCTCCCCTAAAGCATGGAAGGAAGGCCCAATTCAAGTATCAGTCTTTTGAGAGTTAGCTTCATTTCTCTATTTCTTTTCTTTTGTTCTTTTTTTTTTAGAGACCAAGTCTTGCTCTGTTGCCCAGGCTGGAGTGCAGTGGCACAATCTCGGCTCATTGCAACCTCCGCCTTCTGGGTTCTGGCAATTCTCCTGCCTCAGCCTCCTGAATAGCTGGGATTATAGGTGCATGCCTCCATGCCTGGCTAATTTTTTGTATTTTAGTAGAGATGGGGTTTCACTCAGGCTGGTCTCAAACTCCTGAGTTCAGGCAATCCACCTGCCTCGGCCTCCCAAACTGCTAGGATTACAGGTGTAAGCCACTGCACCCAGCCTGTTTCTTTTTTCTCCCTCCCTCTCCCCCTCCCTCCCTTGCTTCTTTTTCCTCTTTCTGTCTTTCTTTCACAGGGTTTTGCCATGTTGGCCAGGCTGGTCTTGAACTCCTGACCTCTGGTGATCCACCCGTCTTGGCCTCTCAAACTGCTGGGATTACAGGCGTGAGCCACCATGCCTGGCCCTTTTTTTTTTTTTTTTTAGACAGAGTCTCTCTCTAGCCCAGGCTGGAGTCCAGTATCACGATATCAGCTCACTGCAGCCTCTGCCTTCCAGGTTAAAGCGATTCTCATGTCTCAGTCACCTAAGTAGCTGGGATTACAGGCATGTGCTACCATACCTGGCTAATTTGTGTGTGTGTGTGTGTGTGTGTGTGTGTAGTGACAGGGTTTTACCATCTTGGCTAGGCTGGTCTTGAACTCCTGACCTCAAGTGATCCTCCTGCCTTGGCCTCCCAAAGCGCTGGGATTTCTATATCTTAAAAGTACAAATCCATTGGTGACTCTTTTTCTGTTTTGGTCATCGTCTTGACTACTACCTTGAGGCAAAGTGACTGAGGCCGAGAGGGCAAGGGAGTTAGCTGGTCCAGGTCTTGTGGATAGTGTGAGGCATGTTCAATTCTAAGTCTGACCCAAACACTTTAGGTTTTATTTTTTAAATTAATTAATTTATTTTTTTTTGAGACAGCATCTCGTTCTGTTGCCCAGGCTGGAGTGCAGTGGCAGGATCTCGGCTCACTGCAACCTCCACCTCCTGGGTTCAAGGGGTTTCACCATGTTGGCCAGGCTGGTTTTAAACTCCTGACCTCAAGTGATCCTCCAGCCTTGGCCTCCCAAAGTGCTGGGATTACAGGCTGAGCCACTGCACTTAGCCAAGTTTAATTCTGATCATAAAATTTTATTCCTGTTGTAGAGCAGCAAATAATTATTTGAAGCCCCTAAGGAGGAATGCTGGATACTGTTTCCTTGTGGGGACCCTAGAAGATCTAGAGGATGAGGTACGGCAAGAAGTTCAAAGCGGGGGTTCCCATCAGCTGGAGTTGGGGTGCTCCTGCAGAAGGGGCCCACCCAAACAGCCTACAGCGTGAGCAGCATGGAGACCTCGTTGCTGGGGCCCTGGTTATCTCCACTCCCCCCAGCTTTGGTGGAGATTATCCTAGAGTCTCAGCTCGGGTCGGGTGAATTGTTCAGTCCATGTCCCTGTGAAGGCTCCGTGTGGCGAGATGCAGGGCCTTGGGCAGGTTCGGGTTGGGGATAGGGAGAGCTCTCAACCTTGGTAGTGGCTCCAGGTGTCCCCCCGCCAGGTGAGCCCAGCAGAGTGGACTGCCAAGCAGCAGCTCTGCGCGGAAGAGGGAGACAATGTTCGCGGGCTTCCAGGAGGTGGCGCCAGAGGATTAAGCCGCCAGCTAGGCTTAAAGCGGCGGTCTGTGGGCGGGGCTAAGAACGCCGCCAGCTCCGGGAAAGCGCGAGCCGCTGGAAGGCCGGCCGTGGGCCGAGCTGAGGCGGCCCGGGAGGACGAAAGTCTCCGGCAGGGCGGGGCCGAGTGGGGCTGTGGGCAGGGCTAAGGCCGTGGGGCGGGCGGGGCGGAGCCCGCAAGTAGCCCAACCGCTGGGAGCCAGTCCCAGCCAGGCCGCGGTTTGGTGGTGTCACTGGGCTTGTCTTCTCCCCACCGCTGCCGCACAGTCCCTGAGAGCTTCGGGGCGAATGTAGCTGCAACCCGGGGAACCGGTGATTCGCCAGTGCCCTTCTCCCTGGGCAAGGGAAGCCGGCAGGCAATAAAGAGGGGCGAGTCTGGTTAGCCCCACTACCCCCAGCTTTGGTGGAGATTATCCTAGAGTCTCAGCTCGGGTCGGGGGAATTGTTCTGTCTATGTCCTTGCGAAGGTTCCGTGTGGCGGGACGCAGGGCCTTGGCAGGTTCTGGTTGGGGATAAGGAGAGCTCTTAACCTTGGTAGTGGCTCCAGATGCCCTCCAGGTGAGCCCCGCAGAGTGGACTGCCAGCAGTAGCTAACCCCTCTCCCTAGGCAAGGGAAGCCGGCAGGCAATAAGGGGAGCCCAGGCTTCCGCTCCCACGACCCCAGTCAGCAAACCTTGAATTCAGAGGTTGGGAACCAATAAGGAGCCCTCCTGTGCGCAGTCCGTCGCCTTAGCTTGCCTGCCTCCAGGCCAGGTTCCCCGCGGAGCCCAGCGCGGGATCTGCACACGGTATAGATAGAGCTCAGCGCTTGCCAGGAGCCTCTTGTCTCTCCTTCCTCCAGCCCGAGAGCTCCTGAGGGCACTGCCTTAAGGGGGTAGCCTGATAGGGTACTGTGAGATCTGGGAGGGTACTGGATGGAGATGAGGAGCCTCTGCTTTTGTGATTGGGTCCCCCTACTTGGCACTAGAAGCAGACAGGGATGAGGCTGCTGGCGACTCACTCTTTCCCTGACTGGGGGCACCCTGAAACCCCAGGAAACACCTTTCCCGAAGCTGTCTTCACAGCTCCAGGCACGCACTGGGGACAGTAGGGAACATCTAACTGGCAGCTGGCCAGGGCCAGGGCTGAGGGTGCTGTTATCTTCTGTCCACATGGTGTTGCATCCTTAGGCTATAGAGGGCAAAACCAAGTTTGGGGCCTGCCAAAATGGTCCAGAGCTCAGGCCAGACCAACTCCCTTTCTAGGGAATTGGAGCCAGTAGTCCAGGGTCACTTCCCACTTCCACTGCAAAAGGTCTTGAGAGAGGCCAGATGTGGTGGCTCACACCTATAATCCAGCACTTTGGGAGGCTGAGGCGGGTGGATCACCTGAGGTTAGGAGTTCAAGACCAGCCTGGCCAACATGGTGAAACTTTGTGTCTACTAAAAATACAAAAATTAGCCAGGTGTGGTTGTGGGCCCCTGTAGTCCCAGCTACTCAGGAGGCTGAGGCAGGAGAACCACTTGAACCCAGGAGGTGGAGGTTGCAGTGAGCCAAGATCATGCCACTGCACTTCAGCCTGGGCAAAACTCTAAGGAAAAAAAAATCTGCATTCAATTGGGACTTACTGATATTATAAAACCTAAATGGTTAATTTTCTTCTGCACCATGGCGTGGCCACAATACAAATTGGATAATGGCAGTTACTGGCCTGAAAATGGCACTTGCAATTTCCAAATTCAATGTGATCCTTTTCTTTTCTTTTTTTTTTTTGAGGTGGAGTCTCGCTGTGTTGCCCAGGCTGGAGTGCAGTGGCACGATCTTGGTTCACTGCAACCTCCACTTCCCAGATTCAAGCAATTCTCTGCCTCAGCCTCCTGAGTAGCTGGGATTACAGGCACCCACGACCACACCTGGCTAATTTTTGTATTTTTAGTGGAGACAGGGTTTCACTATCTTGGCCAAGGCTGATCTTGAACTCCTGACCTCATGATCCACCTGCCTTGGCCTCACAAAGTACTGGGATTAAAGGCATGAGCCACCATGCCCGCCTGACACCTCTCCTCTTTGTTGGTGCTATAGGCTGAAGGCTGATGGTCCCCAGGATCCCTTGCCCCCTTGTTGTGTGAGTCTCCAGAACCCAGCATAATTGAGATGACATCTGGTAAGCCAATCTCCTTCTTATTGGATACTGGGGCAAGTTTCTTAGTTCTTCCAGAATATTATGGACCCCCAAATCGTTCCTCCATTTCTGTTGTTGGGGTTGACAGCCACCCTAACACTCACTCTCAAACACCTCCATTATACTGCACCTTATTCAATACTGCCTTTACTCACTTATTTGTAGTAATTTCACAGTGTCCAATACCCCTTATTAGGAAGATATACTCAATAAAATTTGGGCCACATCACAATTGAATGCCTTGCTGCAGGTGCCTGCATACTTGCTCCTTTGCCAGCCAGAAAACAATAAAGCCCAAACCCAGTCCCCAACAATTTCAATCCAAGGAGTTAACCCAATGGTATGGGACACTTCTCAGCCCACTGTTGCCATATACCACCAGCCGTTTCTAATAAAACTTAAGGGGCGGGGCATAGTGGCTCATACCTATAATCCCAGCACTTTGGGAGGCCAAGGTGGGCAGATCACGAGGTCAGGCATTCGAGACCAGCCTGGCCAATATGGTGAAACCCCGTCTCTACTGAAAATACAAAAATTAGCCGGGCATGGTGGCATGTGCCTGTAGTCCCAGCTACTTGGGAGGCTGAGGCAAAAGAATTGCTTGAACCCGGCAGATGGAGGTTGCAATGAGCCGATATTGTGCCACTGCACTCCAGCCTGGTGACAGAGCAAGTCTCCATCTCAAAAAATAAAATAAAATAAAATAAAACTTAAGGGCCTCTCCCAAATTGTTTTGCAACCCCAGTATCCCCTCAGTCATGCTGGACTTAAGGGAATAAAACCCATCATCACCAGCTGCCATTTTAATAATCACCAATTCCCCCCACTGCAGCAAAATTAAAAGGCAAAGCTCCTCGGATACATTTCTCAACACTTAACGGGGCTCCTCCTCCTAATCCCAACCTGTCTCAATTTTCTTACAGGACCCACCAAACTCAAGATCCCTTGACTTCCCAAAATTCTTTAACCACCAACTCTTTCAGAAATTTTATTCACTGCCTTGTAGACCTTTCCTGGTATCCAGGCTCCTCCCACCTCCCATAATTTATGTTTCCTCCTTTCATAAGCTGTGGCTGCAGGAAATTTTCCCACAGTACACCCCATTTCAAATATCCTTTTTTTCCTTTTGTTCTTTGTCTCTTTCTAGCACGACTCTTCCCCTTTACTTAAACCGTACCTTGCAGCTGTCTTACTACTTACTAAAACAGGCCAACTTTGACTCCATAGACACCTGGTGGGTCTGCATGCCCCTTTTGTCCCCAGCATACCATTATCTCCCTGCACCTTTAGAAGTCGGGACGAATTCCTCGGCGACCCTCACCATTACTACCTTAAGATCTGCATTCTGGGAACCAAGTACTAATCCTGCCAGGGCTGTAGCCAAAAAGGCGCATTGGCCACATGGTTACAGGACATATAGAAACCACCACTCCACTCACTACTCAGGCCCCTATAGGTGTCACCTGCTCCTTAAACGGAGTTCAAGTAGAGTCTTTAAAATGCTCACACTGTAACCTCCCTCTCTGTCTCACACACACAACAGATCCTAGTTATTCCTCTACAACTGGAAGAAGTGACCCATTCTCCAACTCATCAGCTACAGCCACTCCCACTTACCCGTTAAGATTTTCTCTCCCTACAAGTATTAATGCCTATGAATGTAACCAAGGGTCAGAGGTTTTTTGTTTTGTTTTGTTTTGTTTTTTTGAGACAGAGTCTTGCTCTGTTGCCCAAGCTGGAGTGCAGTGGCGCCATCTCGGCTCACTGCAACCTACGCCTCCTGGGTTCAAGCAATTCTCCTGCATCAGCCTCCCAAGTAACTGGGATTGCAGGCGCCCGCTACCACTCCTGACTAATTTTTGTATTTTTAGTAGAAATGGGGTTTTGCCATGTCGGCCAGGCTGGTTTCTAACTCCTGACCTTGTGATCCACCCACCTCGGCCTCCCAAAGTGCTGGGATTACAGGCTCAAGCCACTGCATCTGGTCTCAAGGGTCAGATTTTTGCAATGAGTGAGGACCAGCTTATTGGCAGTGAGGACATTGCCTTTATTCAATATCTATGGTAGGCATGAAAAACCAAATGCCAGCTTCTTCCCCTTCTGGGTCCAATCCGATTCTTTCTCGATTCATCTAAACTCATACCTCCTTAACTCATTACCCCCTTCTCTGACTATTAACCGATACCCACCTGGCTTCCTCCTTTGTGTCATTTGAATAGGAAGGAGGATCAGGTTGGGATGCCTCAAACTACCACCTATTATTTCAAGCAGATGTTGCCACCTGTCTAGCCCCTCCAGCCCTTATTTCTTCTTATGTGGACATAATTTCTACAGGTGACTTTCTGCTAATTGGACTGGAACTTGCACTTTACCTTAGTTATACCTCCCTTGTCTGTTGCCACAACAAGGATTTCTTGTGGGGGAATTTCTCCTCCCACTACACACACACACACACACACACACACCCCAAAACAAAAAGGGCAATTCAGCTAATTCCAATCCTCGTTACTCTAGAAATCTCCTCTGCAATAGGCTTTAGTTCTGCAAGTTTAGCTTTTTCAGTTCCCCTGTCTACCCAACTAAAGGAGGGACTAATGGAACTAGCAACTCAGCTGGATCACACACAAGATCAAATAAACTCCCTTGCTGCAGTAGTACTTCATAGGGGACTAGACATCCTCACTGCAGAAAGGGGAGGTCTCTGCCTCTTCCTGCAAGAATGCTGTTTCTTTACAAACAAATCTAGATTGGTAAAAGAAGGAATATCCAAACTTAAAAAGATTGTGAAACGTCTACCCAAAAAACCTGCCAATGACTTTTTAATTCTTTCTTCCCTTGGGTACTCTTCCATCAGTCCTTTCATTGTCATCTGTTTAATATTAATGATTTTACCCTGCTTGCCAAATTGTTTTCAAAAGTTCATTTTAGAAAGAGTCACTTCAATTGCTCGGGCCACCACAACGGGACATATAAAGGCAGCATTTTGTCTCCACTAAAAATACAAAAATTAGCCAGGTGTGGTGGCGTGCACCTGTAATCCCAGCTACCCAGGAGGCTGAGGCAGGAGAATCGCTGGAACCTGGGATAGGGGCTGCAGTGAGCTGAGATTGCGCCACTGCACTCTAGCCTGGGCGACAGAGCAAGATTCTGTCTCAAAAAAAAAAAAAAAAAAAAAAAAAAAGGCAGCATTTCTGCCACAACGAATGACTTCATTACAAGAGGAAGGCTAACTCCCCCCATACCATCACCCCTAAACCAGCAGGAAGCAGCCAGAACAAGTAGCTGTCCCTCTGCTAAAAACCCTACCCAAAGATATAATTAAAACAAAGAGGGGAGAATATGAGGACTAACAATAGTGGTGCAATTTTACGACCTTGACCACTATGTTCTCAGAAACAAAGCAAATGTCAACTTTGCCTATAGCTTCAGCAGAGCATAACGGCCCTAACTACACCCACCCCCAGCTGGAAAAGTCCCCAACAGTCCCAACCAACCGGTACTTCCCTAACCCCTCCCCAATATAAACTTTATTATAAAACCCTCAGCTTGTTGCCAGATTCCTGACTGGGACCCCTCGAAGGCTTACTTCTCTAAATAAACCTGTTTGGCTGTTGAGGTTGCCTTCTGTCTCTTGCTCTCTTCCTATGCATCTTCCTAACAGTTTCCTGGGGGATACTGAAGATGTGTATTCCTGGGCTTCTTTGAGGAGCACATGGTATGCTTGGGGCAGGGGGCAACTCTGTCTTCCTGTGTCCAGTGTAATGATTAGAATGCAAATGAGAGGCTGAAGAGGCACTGAGTGTGACCCCAGTGGCTGTGACTCAGCAATCACTATGCCCCAAACCCTGTCCTGGGTCCGGGCAGCACTTGAGCTCACTCCTGGAACTCCATCCTCTTCAGAGAGGCTTATGATCAGGCAGGGCTAGGAGAGGGATATGCCTATACTGTGAGCCCCAAGAGGATCCCTGGAGCAGAGCTGGAGATGGAAGGTGGGCCTGGTTGGAATCTCAGCTGAACATGTGGCCTTTCTTGTTCCCTTGGTAGCAGATGATGTCCTTTGCCCAGCCTTAACAGGAGTTTTCAGTCTGCATTGTCAGCTCATTGTCAGAAAGACTGCCTTCTCAGAAAGCTGATTTCCAGGACAGACCTTCCAGCTGCAGGGGTTACTAATACAAACATAGCTGTGGTAACTCAAATGTTGCTACCCGACTGATACCTGCTACTACCCAGCCTGGAACCTGGAGGAGCCAAGAGGGGTTCTCCTCAGACAACCCTGATGCCTGAGTGTGACTTTAGTTCTCATGGCCTGGCCTGGTGATGCTGTAACCACACCCACCACTAGGGTAGTGGTCCTGTACTGAGGTCCAGAAGTCAAGCCCTCCAGGTTCAGGGCCTGGTTTGAGCAGCAGACAGGCAAAGGCCAGACTTCAAGATCACAAGCTCAGTGAGGGCAGAGGGGCTTAACAGTCTTGGTTTCTGCTGTATCCTTGGGGCCTGGCACAGTGCTGTCCTCATCTTAGAGCTCAAAAAGTGCCAATTTTTTGTTTGTGAGACAGAGTCTCGCCCTATTGCCTAGGCTGGAGTGCAGTGGGCAGGATTTCAGCTCACTACAAATTCACCTCCTGGGCTCAAGTGATCCTCCTGCCTCAGCCTCCTGAGTAGCTGTGATTACAGCCGTATGCCACCACACCTGGCTAATTTTGTATTTTTTCTAGAGATGGGGTTTCACCATGTTGTTAGGCTGGTGTTGAACTCCTGGGCTCAAGCCATTTGCCCACCTCAGCCTCCCAAAGTACTGGAATTACAGGCATGAGCCACCATGTCTGGCTCTATGGATCTTTCTCCTTGCCAAAAGGGTCTTGCTTCACTATCAGGGACTCACTCCCTAGCCCATTCTGTCTATCTTTCCTGGAAGGCAGAAGCTTTTCCAGTGGCTTCTAGGAGTTCCCTGGGCACTTGGTAAAGATGACAGAGCAAGCAAGCCCCTACTATAATCCATTCTGATTAGGACAGAGATAGAGCTCAGTGGAGAGACTGGCTATGTCCCATGGCCCGAGATTCCTGGTAAAGGGTGATTCTCAGAAATGTCATTGGGTTTGCAGAAGAGCCACAGAGGAGTCAGGAGATAGGGACCTCTCTGAGAGACTTCCCTGAAGACATGAAAAACTGAGTCTGGTGGAGGGGCTGAGCAAGCTGCCCCTTCCCATGAATGGTCAGAGTCATGCCTGAACCACTGTTGTCTGGAGTAGGACAGGTGGGCTGGTCAAGAGAGGGCATGAGTGCATGACTTTCCACTTGGGACTGTTCTTCCCCAATCTATGGAACAGAGGTGGATGGGGGACAGGATCACAATAGAGACTCTGGTGTCATTTTCTGTAGTTTACTGAAAACAATTTGTGTGCCTGTCTCTTCCTGCAAACAGAGCTCCTCAAGGGCAGGTCGCAGTCTTCTCTGGACCTGGCACTGAGTAGGAGTCAGGTATGTGCCGGCTGAAGGAGGATGAGTGCATGCGTGCATGAGTGAGACAGGCAAAGTCAGCCCAGAGGCTTGTTTGGGGGAACACAGAGGGACAAGGGATGCAGATTGGCTTTTTTTTTTTTTTTTTTTTTTTTTTTGATGTCTTTCGGGGTTTCCCAGGCTAGACTGCAGTGGTTTGATCTAGATTCACTGCAACTTCCGCCAC
>CAUYLG010032768.1:0-19157 GCA_963573385.1 Cacajao melanocephalus
CTGCTAATCTGGAGAAAGAAGGGAGTATCACTTGTGATCAAGTGTTGGTGGCTGCTTTTTGCTGTTATATGGCCACTGAACTCCTGCTTGGGTGAAATTTAAAGTACATGTCTAAAAAAAAAAAAAAAAAAAAAAAAAAAACCCCAAAAAACAAAATATGTATATGTACTTAAAGTCAGCTTTGAGAAAGGCAGATGATGCTTTATAATGTGAGTGGGCTTCATCTAATCAATCGAAGGCCTTCCAGGCCTTAAGAGTAAAGACTGAGGTTTTCAGAGGAAGAAAGAGTTCTTCCTCAAAAGGGAAACCCAGAAACAGTGCCTGAGTGTATAGCCTGCCTGTAACTCTGCAGATTTCAGATTCAAGATTGCAACATCAGCTCTTACTGGAGCTTCCAGCCTGCTGAACTGCCCTGTGGATTTCAGACTTGCAGGCCAATTGAGCCAATTCTTTAAAATAAATATCCCTCTCCGCTTCTCTCTCTCTCTCTCTCTCTCTCTCTCCCCCACACCCGCCTCATAGATAGATACATAAGAGATAGTATTGGTTCTGTTTCTCCGGAAGGTGTAGACTGAAAATACAACTTGGTAAGTACACATCTGAACCAGCTGAGATGGCCAAATTGGAGCACCTTCTAAATGCAATGAGGTGGCGCTGGAACTGCACTAGGAGGTCAATAGATATACATGCAAATTTGAGATCCGCCTTCACGGATATGACATCTGAAGCCAAGGAGAGAATGAAAACCCTAAGGAAGAAAGTTCGGGGTTGGGCAATAGGAGGCAGGTCTTTGGCAGCACTTTATTTTGGGTGTGGGAGGAGAAAGGAGAGACAGGAGAGCTGTGCAGAGGAATCAGTAATGATGGATACTGCCAGAGGGAGGGGGAGGCAGAAGCAGGCTGAGGCTGAGGAGGCCTGGGGCTCAGAGAGACTGGTCAGACAGCTGGAGCTTGGCTTGGAGATCAGAGAGACTGCGAATAAAGCACATTTAGAAGAGGCAGCTACGTGCAGGTGTGAGTGAGGAGAGAAGGGAGAGCTGTTTTGTCTTAATCTTTTAGTATTCAGTCAATCCTTGAACATACTGGGAGACGGAGGCACCAACCCCACCACGCAGTTGAAAATCCACGTATAACTTTTGACTCCAAAAAGGTAACTACTAATAGCCTACTATTGACCAGAAGCCTTCCTAGTAACATAAACAGTGAATACATATTTTGCATGTTTTATGTATTATATGTCGTATTCTCACAATAAAGTAAGCTAGAGCAAAGAAAATGCTATTAAGAAAATCATAAGGGAAAGAAAATGTATTTTCTAATCATTGAGTGGAAGTGGATGATAGTAAAGATCTTCATCCTTGTGATCTCGTGTTGAGTGGGCTGCCAAAGAGGAGGAGGAGGAGGGGTTGGCCCTGCTGTCTCAGGGGTGGTAGAGCTGGAAGAAAATCTGTGTATAAGTGACCCACAAAGTTCAAACCCACATTGCTCAAGGGTCATCTGTACTATTGAAAGACTTACAGTAACATGAAATGCAATTCCTTTGGCATAAGCCGATTACAAAGCTGGATTTCACCTTTCTGTAACAAAATTACTAGAACACAAACCTCACAGCTCCTACCAGGACCCCTGGTTGCTTCCAAGCTCCCCAGCACAGCACCTGCCTTGGGCTCCTCTGCCATGTCCTGGCCTCCCTGCCTCTGCCTACTGATTTTTTTATATGTATATAATGAGGAGGGCTCTCTGCCTAGCTCTTGACTGCCCTCCACAAAGCAGGGACCACGGTGACTCCACAAGTATCATCATGCCTTGAACAAGAGCAAGCTTATTTGAGAATTTGTTTTTGAACATCTAAGGCCTGCCTTATTTTTTTGCCCAAGGATTAATTTCCTTACATTTAAATTCCAAATTGTGAGTAATTGTGCTCATTCTTTTTCTCAACCATACTGTTAGTATTTTTATTCTTCCTTAAAAATGCAAATACTTGTTTTTTCTTTTTACCGATGTTCCCTCTTTCATTCTAAATCACCCCACACTCTTATCTCCCTATCATCAAGCTTCCCAAAATCAGGATCTCTTATCTACATCAAGTAAACCTCTAATTTCAGCCCATCTTTCTCCACTCATTGGTCCCAATTGGTTCCTGAATGAGGTTCACATTGACCTGCCTGGTATTCAAGGGCTTCATGATCTCACCCTGTTCTACATATTCTAATCTTCCACTGGAGTCCTACTGGTCTGTGGCCTCCGTCCAGTCTCTAGTGCAGTCATTTCACTCAAGCTCCTGCCTTTGGTGGAATGATCATCCTTGATCTTCACTCGTTCCTCAGTCGTTCAATAATCAAGTAAGTCTAGCACTTGAAGTGAAGCTGATAATATATATATAAGATACACACATGTCAATTAGAAACACACCAGATAGCTGACTCTGTTCTTTCCTCTTGTTCACAGTAATGCTGAGTCATTTCTTTTTCTCTGTGTTTCCTTCTCATAACTTCCGGTGCAATGTAGCATGATATCTCCAAAGTGTCTCAAGAGAATCTAGATGCTTTATCATGTTGTCCACACCAAAGGTCACATGGCCTTTGTAAAGTCCAGGACTTGGTCAGACAGCAGAGCTTCAGGATAGAGTCAGTCAGGAGAGTCAGTCAGATAAAACAAAGGGTCACTATCCAAGCAGCCACCATCCCAGTTGTGCCCTCTGAAAAAAGAAAATTCATAACTTACTTTCATAAGTGTTGAAAGAACATGATATTAGATGACAAGAATAGAAAAATCCTGTTTCCTAGTACCTGTATTATCTCTACAGCGGGAAAAGTCATTCTGAACAATGAATGGATTTTGATCATATCTGAAATATAGTATTTAAAACCAGAAAATATTGAATGATATGAAATCAAAATCAGAAGGGTCCTTATGCATTATATCCTTATAGGCAAAGCATGTTTTCTTAAGAATCACTAAACATGGAAATGTACATTTCCAATCAACAAAATCTTACACAAAGGCTCCGTTTGGCCCTTATTACACTCCTGAAGTTCTTCATTCAGCCACTGAAAAACTCCAACTATGAAGCAACACCAGCCAGTCATGAGCAAAGGACTTTCAGCGACTGTTACTCAGTTGTTTTCCATAACAGAAAGGCATTTCTATGAAATAGTCAAGATCTCATGAGGACAACCCGGTTCATTTACATTAATACTAAAACTGAAAATGATAAAGATTAATATGGTCCCCACCAAACGATGGCACAAAAGTTATGAAGCACTTTATACTTAAATAGTAAGGAAAGCCTTTCCGTGGCTTGTAACATGGACAACTAGATAACCTAAAACGTCTTCATTATAAAACATCCAGAAATGGTAGATAAAATCAATATTCTTTTAAATCTATAGTGAAATCACCAAAAAAAATGATAAATGTTTAGACAACAAATAGACACTAGAAATGAAAAAGATAGGCACATGAGCTGATGGATACAGCAGCAGATATGGTTGGGCTATCATTGTGGGGAGGTTGAGGCTGAAGATTTAATACCCATATGGGTACAGAAGAGTTCTTGAACCTGAGGGAGACCAGATACTGGAACTGAGAATGCTTCATAAAGGAGAATTCTCAAGGAAGAAACAAAGATAGCCTGGAAAAATGCATTCAAGATCATAAGAAGAAAACAAGAATGCTCATCCCTTGGTACAGGAAGAAAAAAATCTGTCCTTTGAGAATTTGTGTGATGGGCTCACACTTCACTTGACTTTGAGATTGGAATTTATAATAGTTGCATAGTAAGAAATTCCAGACCAAGAAATTAACATAAATTGTGATTCAGTGATATTCTTGAAGGATTTGGCAGAAGCAAATGGGAAAAAAATATCTTTCAGGAGGCATCCAGGCACATTCCCTCTGTATATAAGTTCAAAATCAGAAATAGCAAAGATGTATGAAAATAATCTGCCATAATCATCAGACACCTAAGTGTGATTAGGTTCTCAAAACTTCAGGTAACAGAAGATTCAGATAGAAGCTGGAAGAAGAGTATATTTTTAAATATTAAAAAAAGAATTTAAACATAAAGATTAAAATACAATAAAATAAATCTCAGAGAAGTTTGAAAACAAACCAAAAGTAACTTCTAAAGATTAAATATATAATAATCAAAATTCAATAATCGACTAATCAAAATTGAAGCAATAGTGGAGATACAGAAAAATAATATGAGTCCTGGAAACTGAATTAGCCCTAATGCAACTACAAAGCACAATTTCATTATGGGTTTAGGGAATAGAAGAAAAATTACAGGGGCACAACAGAGGTGGAACCTATTCAAAGACCACTGATATAAAAACAGAATTCTAAACAGTTAAATTCCCAGATTATGGATCAACCATAAATGTTACACACACCTGCACCACCTCCCCATCAGAAACTAAAAAATACCTACAGCAAAATGACACTGAATGGAGAGAAAAAAATTATTTCCCCTGACAATTTGTAATCACAAGCTAAGTATAATGCAAGTTTGTTGCCCTAATTGAATGAGTAAAAGACCTCAAATTTTAAAATGTAGATGGTAATTCTAGGTCAGTAGCGTCTACAAACCTAGCAAAAGTAAATGTACATTTTCTTTGGAAAAATATACAATCATCCCAGTTTCAAATAATTTCCAGTTAAATTTCAAGTAATATGAACTCACAGTGAAGCATCACAAAACACTTAAGGAAACGGGCGATATGAACAAGTGCCAACAGAAATAACAGATAGCAGAATCAGATCCACAGTGGCTTTAATCATTAGAATTACCACACACAAACAAATATAGGTGTATTTAATATTCTCAACTAAATAAAATAAGAAATTGAAAAATGAGCAAAGAGCAAAAAAAATTTTTATTAGAAAAAAGAACTTGTAGAAATAAATAACTATCTAATTAAAATTAGAAACTCAATAAATGGATTTAATAGGGGCTTCGATTTAGTTGAAGACAAAATTAGTGAACTAGAAAATAGAGATGAAGAACATTTCTAGAGTAGAGCACAGTATTAATTTTGTTTTTTTATTTTACAATGTTTTGACATCTTAGATTGGAAGCCTGCCAGCTTGGGAGAGACTGTAGCTTCTAGGGCTAGTGAATTACTAGAGGTAATAAACAAGTCACCTGCGAACATATCTTTTATCTACAAACCAACCAATTCCAAGTTCATACTCCCAACTTTCTCCTTTATCTAATTCTCACAAACCAAGACAATATTGTCCCTGCCCCAAATCAACCTGGCCAATGAGCAGACAATTAGAGACAGCCGCTATGCCCCAAATCCTGCCAGAATTATTTAGACTAGCCAAGTTTACTCTGTCCAGACTCGACTTTCCCACAGAAGCTGCAATAAAGCCTGTGGTCTATGCTTCCCTTTCACTCCTACCCTGCCTCCTGACCAGCTCTGGTACCGCTCCATGTGTTTCTGCATGGCAGACCATGCCTCTCACTTCTAAAGAACTGTAGGAAACTTTTCTTCCCAGTGGCACTGACTGCTCCATGTCCTCACTGTCACCCTACACATTAAAATCCTGTGGGTACATTTTAACATAAGCACAGATACCAAAAGATAAATATGGTAAGAAGAGTTTAAGACACATGAAATACAGTGTGAGAGGTTCCAACATCTATCTACTTGGAATTCATAAGAAGAGGAGAAAATAAGGGAAAGCAAATATGAAAAGGCAATAGCTGAGAATTTTCCAACCAAACCCATTAAAGGACCCTCATTCTTATGATCAAGGAGCCCAAGAATCCTATAAAACAAATGGCTAGACACATAGGAAAACCACCAAATATCAATGATTAAGTGAACATTTCTAAAAGCAGGCAAAGACAAAGACCATTCACAACAGAAAAACAATTCTATCTTGACTTTTCGACAGTAACTATAGAATGAGGAAGAAAAAGGAGTAGTGATCGTATTGTCAAAGTGAACCAGGAAAAGTTCCCTTGTCCCCCCAATATGGCGTGCAATGGGGTTGTGGCTCACTTCTTCAGTGCCCCGCTGTTCAAACCTCTAGGGGAGCATACAGGCGGCAGGCTAGGGAGCTCCGACCCCATGCAGTGTCTGAGGGTGAATGTTTACAGCTCCTGAAGCCCCAGTAGGCACGTTACAGAGTGTTCTTTTAGTTTTGCCATCCATAAGCAGTTTGTGTTAATTCAATTAAACCACTGCCTTATTGCAAGGACAGAGGGATTTCTTTTATCTCAAGGTTCTTGCCTTGGTAAACCAAAAGAATCCAGTCACGCATTGGCTTGGAGAATGAATGCAAGGTTTTGAGTGGAAGCAGCCCTCAGCGGATAAAGAAGTCAGAAGGGAGATGGTTTTCTCCCGGAGTAAAGCTGCTGGGCCGCCCAGGTGCTCTTCCGACTGCCCCAGCCAAACTCTGCCTTGCTCTGCTGGTCATGGTCTCCTAACCTGCCAGCATGCCAGTGCCTGTCTGGGGATCCTCTGGAGATCTAGCCACTTGTGTACTCCTCCCCAAATATACCACCCTTCATCTCCAGCCACTTCTGTCTCAGCCTTGCTAGGGTCTTGGGTTTTTATAGGTATATGATGGAGGTGTGGTCTTGGGAAATGCAGGAAATGCCTGTCCTCACCTAGGTCTGTGGATGTGGAGCCCTAGCCAGGAACCATGCCCTCCTCTACCCTGCACTGCCTTTCCCACCTTCCATATCATTTAAGGGGACCACACAACTTCCCCTCACAGCACTTCCCTTCCATATCAAAAGTACTCAAAGAATATAATTGTTGGAAGGTTGTGGTGGCTCACACCTGTAATCCTAGCACTTTGGGAGGCTGAAGTGGGTGGATGGCCTGAGGTTAGGAGTTCAAGACCAGCCTGGCCAAAATGGCAAAAACCCATCTCTACTAAAAATACAAAAACTAGCCAGGCATGGTGGTGGGGGCCTATAATCCCAGCTACTTGGGAGGCTGAGGCAGGAGAATTGCTTGAACCCAGGAGGCGGAGGTTGCAGTGAGCCAAGATCACACCACTTCACTCCAGCCTGGGCCTAAGAGCAAAATTCCATCTCAGGGAGGGGAAAAAAGAATATGATTGTCAACTTAGAATTACAAACTCAGTAAAAATATCTTTTAAGAATGGGGCAAGGAATTTTCAGAAAAACAAAATCTGAGAGTTTGCTATCAGTGAGTTCTCACTGAAGGAAATTTTAAGGGCAGACTAAAAGTAATCCCAGATGAAAAAAATAAAAGTATCGAGCAAAAAAGTGGTAAATAAAATTTTAAAGCTTTGTACTTTTTTTAAAAATATTCTCTTTTCTTTCTTTCTTTTTCTTCTTTCCTTCCTTCCTTTCTTCTTTTCTTTCCTTTGGCCTTTCTTAGCCTCAAAGCATACAATCTCAGAGAGGGAGTTTAAGATTATTTTCTATGATTCTTTTACTATTCATGAGGAGGATAAAACTATTGAGTAACATAAACTTTTTAAGATATTACGCAACAAATCTAAGGTATCATTTCTTGTTGAGTAAAGGGGGAAATGAAATGGAACAAAATGCTCAATCCATCCAAAGAAGACAGCAATAAAAGGAAAATTAAATGCAAAAGTCAAGACAAATTTTTAAAAAACATAAAACAGTGATTTAAATCCCAACATATCAGTAGTTACAAAGTACAAATAGAAAAAATATTCCATTAAAAGATAAAGATTACCAGATGGGATTTTTTTTTCAAACTTCAGCTCTATCAGACTTCTAGGTGAAAGCATTACTAGAGATAAAGAGTCACATACAATGAAAAATAATTCATCAGAAATATATGATAGCATCAACCTTGCAAGAATCTTAAAACTTAACATCAAAATAGACTAAGCATAAAGTTAACAGATATAAAAAGAATAAAACAAATCTACCCTTATATACGGAACCTTTAACACATTTCTCTCAGGAAAGTAATAGATCAAGCAATCAAAAAACAAAAACAAAAACCACCAGTAAGTGTATATAGACTTGGGCAGCACAATTAACAAGATCCAACAAGAAGAGAATACATTCTCCCCTCAAGCACTCATGGGCTCTTTCCAATTCTGACCACGTGCGGGGCCAAAAAGCAAATCTCAACAACTTTCAGAGGGTTGGATTATCCAGACCATTTTCTCTGACCACAATGAAATTAGGGTAGAAGATAACTAGGCATAGTGCATTTGTTTGGAAATTTAGAAACATGCCTTAAAATAACTTACATTAAAATAATTCATGGCTAAGTGTAGCTATTCAAGGAAGCAAATGCTGTTTTTAACCTCAGAAAATCAATTCAGACAATTTACCAATTATTAACAGGTTAAAGAAGAAATTTCATAGAATCAACTGACAGATCTTTTTAAACAGCATTTGATAAAATACAACATCTTTATACACAATTTTTAAAGCCATACGGCAAACTAGGTATAGAAAGGATACCCTGACAAAGTCTACATGCTTTTTATAAACCTACAGAATACATCATAGATAATGGAGATGCATTTGCACACATACTATTTACAATGGCCGAAAAATCTGTTATTGCTACTTCTATTTTACTGGATTTCCCAGTCAGTGGAAAAAGAAAAAGAAACAAAAGGTAAGAGGATTGAAAACAAAGAAACAACACAAATTTATCTATAAAATGAATACCATTTTAAAAACACATCAAAAAATGTACAGTTAAATAATTAACATTGTAGGTGACAGTTAATGTCAAGCATTAAAAGCAAGCCATATAATACCTAGAGTGTGATTCCATCTGCAGGACATTCAGAATCTTGAAAAACTAATTAATTCTCTGGGTAGGGCTGCAAAAATATGTGGTAATACAAAAAAGAAAAGTATGAGAACGCTTTGCACACACTGTAGGGCAGCAGTTACCTGGAGTCGGGGGAGAAGGCGGGATGGGGACAGGCACAGGAAGCCTTGCAAGGACACTGCAGGTGCCTGGGTGTGCATCGCATCTATTCTTGATATTTTACTATGTTTATCTTTTTGCATCTGTCAATACTTAATAAGAACAATCTGAAAGAGACACAAGGTTGGTTGGAAGCATAAAGTCTAACGTTTGCTAGTAAGACTTCCCAAAGCCTTATTAGACACAGAATTTTGCCCAGAACAAGAATGACAAAATTCAAAGAGGTTATGTATGACTAAAGTGTTTCCAGAATTGAGGAAAATCATAAATCCTTGGTTTGAGGAATCAGCCAAAGTACGATAAATAAAGGCACCCCGAGGCCTGTCATAATGCACACACAGGGTATTGAAGACAGTGATCTTAAAAGTAATAAAAGAGAAAGCAGACTGTTCACAAATAAATGCAAACATGCTGACAGCCGACCTTAAAACAGAAGAAGGAAAAGACAGAAAACAATAGAAAAATGGCTTTGACGTCTAAGTAACTAAAACGTAGAATTCTACATCCAGTTAAGCAAGTATTCAAGAATGTGGGCTAAGTGAGATCGTTTTCAACAAAAAACAAAACCTGTTCACTGGCTGACCTCCATGGAAAGACCTACTTGAGAAGGTGTTTATGAAAAAAGCTGAAACCAGAAGAAAGCACTAATTTTTTTTGTTTTGTTTTTTGAGATGCAGTCTCGCTCTGTTGCCCAGGCTGAAGTTCAATGACATGATCTCGGCTCACTGCAGCCTCCGTGTCCCAGGTTCAAGTAATTAATTCTCCAGCTTCAACCTCCCAAGTAGCTGGGATTACAGGCACATACCACCATACCTGGCTACTATTTTTGTGTTTTTAGTAGAGACGGTGTTTCACCACGTTGGCCAGGCTGGTCTTGAACTCCTGATCTAAAGTGATCCACCCACTTCGGCCTCCCAGAGTGCTGGGATTATAGGTGTGAGACATTGTGCCCACCCAGGAAGCACTAATATTTAAGAAGAAATGGTGAGGAAAAAAAATTGTCAAACTTGTGATTAACTCTGATTTATCAACATTTGGAATAGATTCAAAAAATCAAGGCGAGAACAAAATATTGAGGGGAAAATAATATGAAAGCCAGAAATGATTCATAAGAATGAATGTGTTGTACCATCCTTCATTATTTAGTAAGTTAAAGCAAGAGACTCACCTTAAACTTTATTATTTCAAGGGCACATCTTAAATGTTTAGAATTTAACTACTAGAAAAATAAAATATAATCTTTATATCATCTCCAAACCAAGAGAAAGAAGACAGAGGTGATGACAAAAATGACAGAAGCAGAAAAAAAGGGTGGGGGAAGCAGAAAAATTAGGCTAAATAGAAAGTGAACTATAAGATGGCAGAGATGAAACCAAATACAAGAGGAATTTAATAAATAAAAATGGACTTGGCACTCACAAGACAAAAATTATCAGATTTGATTTTTTTAAAAACAGTGCTTTTGCAATAACTGATGGAACTGAAGGTACATATACTCTTTTGACACAGTAGCTGCACTTACATATGTGCGTATGGGGCACGTACAAGAATGTTAATTGCTACATTGTTTGTAAGCACAGACATAGTGGAGATCGTGTAAATGCTGATCATCAGAAGCCCTGATTAATACATGGCTGGTTAGTTCACACAATGGAATGCCATTCTGCAATTAAAATAAATGACCTAGCTAGAGCAACATCTATCAACATGGACTAATTTCAAAAAACATCACATCAAAATCAAGTCGCAGAAGTATACAGAGAATATACAACGTTTAGAAAAAGATAAAACCATACTAGGTATCATTTAAAAACACAGGGACAAGAAGCCCAAAAACCCATTTGAAAATACTAAGAATAAGTTCTGATGGTTATTTCTTTGGGAGAATGAGAAGTGGTATTAGGTAAGAATATACAGAGCGTTCAACTCTATCTACATTTTCTCTTACTGAAATGGTAGGAATTATAAAATATAAGAAAAATTCTATAGGAAAAAGAGCAAAACACTTCAGACTAAATTTTTAGTTATTTTTGCAATAACTAAGAGTATCCACACTAAACAGATGCCTTGTGTTTATTAATACTGAAGTGTTGTATTATTTATCTGTACTTTTCTGCATGGTTAAAATTTTTTATACTGAAAAAGTAACCAACTAAATAAATAATATGAGAAGAACGTAAGTATACAAAAATGGTTTACTGTGATTACTAAGTTCAGAGAAAGGAAAAAAAATGTAGTGAGTACCTAGTATGTGTCATGAATTTGCAAGATGCCATAATACAGTGCTATACCCAGCACTGCTCTTGCCCTCAGGGCCTAAAGTAGTGGGAAAGACATAATTTAATGTGACAGATGCAGTAAAAGAGGTAAGCACATGGCACTACAAAAGAAAACAAATATCTAATATAGTGGGTATTGAATAAATAATTCATGAATCACTGAAAACTACTAGGTGAGAAGGAAGCTGGTAGAAGTCAAACACAAACTGAAGCTTACACATTCCAGATGCTGAAGGATCAGAAAAATCTTCCACCAGTGCGGGGAAGTCAGCGTGAAGAAGAAGACTAATGGATCCTGATCATTTTCTGATGTAGAAATAAAGCAGTCAGGCGGAGTGCCACGTGGGTACGAGACAGGAAAAGTGAAAAATCATCAAGGATAAAGACCTTATATTGTGGCCCATCAACCGAGACCTAAATACTAAATGAATCAAAGAAAATGCATTGCTTTGGAAAAGTAGGACAGAGAAAAGACACAGTGCTACTCATAAATTATACAATCGTTCTCCTCAAGTACAGGTTTAGCATTTTAGCTCATCAGAAACAATCACATTCAATCATATTTCTGCCAAGTGACCAGCCAAGTGTCTGGTCCTATTTGGCCAGGGGGCAGGGACCCCCTACTACACTTCCTGATTTCCTCCCACTCATAGGGCTCACCAGTCCCAGCACAAGGATCCTAAAGACTGGCATGAGTGGCTTGTCAGCAGTGATAAACACCAAGGACATGAGGGCTCAGACCTAGAGTCTGTCAACAACACAACTAAGACATACATTTGTGTCACTTAAAAATCCAACAATAATCTACATTTTAAATGTATGTATAATTAGAAAATCGATTTTGTAGATGGTTTGATATATGTATAATTAGAAAATCAATTTCGTAGATAGTTTCATACTAATTACGTCAGTCCTATGAATTTTAAAATGCTAATCTTATAAAACAGCCTTTTTTTCTGTCATTTTACTCTAGTATGCCCCTCTGCTTTTATTTAAAGTCTTCCAAGTACCCAGGAGATGCACAACGGCCCATCGGCTGGCTCCCGTTGTCACCCCTGGCACATTCACTTACCTGCATCCCACTCCCCACTGCGATTGCCACCTCAGCAAAGGTACATACATAGTAGAATCAAAACGTCCATTCACCCCAAAATGACAGACAAAATCAGGTCATTATGGAGAGGATCCTAGCAAGATCTTGAAAATGCAAAAATTCAAGATAAGCCAAAACAATTGTGAAGAAGAACGAAGTTAGAGGAATTATGCACATACATGCATTACACATATATATGGATTCCGTATATATAGAAAGAGTGGTAGTGGTGTAAAATTAGACACATTCAGCAATGAGCAAGATAGAGAATCAAGGAACAGCCCACACATACATAGGGATTTGATTTTTGGTGTCAGTGGAATTCAGTGGATAAAGGAGACTCTGTTCAACAAATGATGCAAACTCAAAAGCTAAATCTATAAAATTTCTAGAAGAAACCATAAAAGAAAAAAAATTATAAACTTGCAATAGGCAATGTTTTATTATATAAGATAAAGAATTAACCATAACAGAAAAAAAGTGATGTTAGGCTTTTTCAAAATTAAATATGTTCTGTGAAAGACATCTTTAGGAAAATGAATAGGAAAGCCAATGTGTGAGAGAGAATATCTGCAATATCTATATCCTACCAAAGACTTGTTTCCAAAATATAAGGAAAAAAATCTTAACTAATAAGACAGAGACAATTCAGTTTGCAGAATGATCAGAGGTCCTACCACATGCTCACAAAAGAAGACATACACTGTGACCGAGAAGCTTATCAAAAATTTTTCAACGTCATTAATCATCAGGGATATATAATCTAAATCATGAGATACTGCAACACATCCACTAGAACGGCCAAACTTTAAAAAATACTAATACCAAGTATTGGTGAGAATATGAACCAACTGGAAATACCTAGGTGGTGGGAAGGTAAGTGGTGTGGCAACTGTGGAAATAGTCTTCCAACCTCTTAAAGTGAAATAATTCTACTGCTGAGCATTTTCTCCAAAAAAGTAAAGCATTTTCTGATGCAAAGACTTGTGCACAAATGTTCCTAACAGCTTTATTCACATTAGCCCCAAACAGGAAACAATCCATATGTCCAAAACAGGTGAACGGACGGAGTCTGGTGTATCCACACAATGGACTACTCAGCGGCATCAGGAAATGAACTTGTGATGCACACAGCGATACGGGCGAGCCTCAGAAACACGGTGCGGAGCTAAATAAGCCAGAGACAGAGGAGTAGGCACGGTCCGATTCCACTGACATGGAATTCTTTAACCATCAAAACGGATCTGCAGTCACAGAAAGCAGATCAGTCACTTTCCAGGATAGGGGGCGGCGGGGTGGGGGGGACATCAAGGCAAAGGGGCACAAGCAAAATGAAGGAAAAGCTCCGAATCTCAATCATGATGGTGGTTATGTGAGCATATGCAATGGGTCGAAACTCATGTAATTGTACAATAAAATGGATACGTTATGGTGTATGTAAATTGTAGAGCTGATTTTTAAATGTCAACCGTGGCAGGTGCAATGAAAAGGCTCATGTTGTGCTCTGAGTTTATGGGAACCGCTACAGCAGCTACAGAAAAGGAAGCCAGGAATTGAATATTTGAAGTATAAAATAAAGGAATTTAACATGTATTAGAAAAAGGAGAGGAAAAAAAGAGAAAAGAGAGAGAAAGGAAGAAGTGAAGAAAAGAAGAAAGATTTTTGGGGAACGAGAGAGTATTCCTGAATATTCACACTGTGCTCTCTCCTGGGAGGCCCTGAATTCTGAGCCCCTGCATTTTCTGCTTGCAGGGAATAGCTGATGAGCTGCAGAGCCTCTTCAACTGTCTCTTTCCATAGCTACACCACTAGGAAGTGTTTCCAAACCTGACATTCCCAACCAATGCTAAATCACCCCACACCAACACCAAGATCACTTGCTAGATGAAGCTGAGATTATGGAGCATTTTTCTTGGCATTGAGACTAGTTATTCCACACAGACTCTTAAGAGCCTTGCAACTGCGTGAAGCCATTAAAACACGTCCACAACCGTTATTTGAATGAAAGAACTACATGCATTTTCCTAACTGACTCCCATATTCATTTCCAGAACCAGGCGACGGTCTTGCATTTGGATGCCACACCCAAGCACCTCAGACATCTTTCCTCATTCCACAAATTGTAAATAGCAGTGAACTAGAAACATATAACGTCAAGTGGTAAAATAATTGAAAATCAAAAATCAGGACTAGGGAATTCAATTAGAATGCAGTGTCAATACCAGGTGGGAAAGCAAACTGCTTACATGCAGGCCATAATCTCCTATACCGATGGTGTGTCGGCCTATGAGGGAACATAGAGAACATAATTGTGAAATAATTTTTCAATAGAGCAAAACTGAATCCGTATCTCAAAAAGAACAAAGCTGTTCCCAGCATTTACTTTAAAGTAACTCTCCCATGGGCCTTCACATAGAAGATACTAAGAAATAATAAACCACGCCTTAAATAGTGTTCCCATCCCAAATGCCATGGGCTTTGCAAAGCTGTTTTTTAAAGCATCGTTCAATTACATGTCACGCACATGATACCAAAGTCCAATTTAACAAATTTCACTGTGAGAAGGGCAAGGCACTATTGTCCAATAAAAATTCCCTGAAAGTCATTGCAATAAGCTCATATTTACCTTATCCTTTGCAAAGTGTTTAGTAAAGAATTTTTTAATACGTCATCGTGATAGCAAAAGAAACTCCTGCTCCACATTTCCTCCACATATTTTTTCCTTTAAGTCTCCTTTAAGGTAGCCCTTCACTCCTGCACAAACAAGCATCCCAGAATGCAGTCAGAAATGCAGACAGAGTTGGTAGCAAAGATAAATCTCAAACCAGATGCAAGATTTTTATTCACGTTTCACTAGACTTTACAATAGGCTGTGGTGCTACGAGTCAATATTTCCACTGGAAATAATGGCTCTCATCCAGGGTTCCGTGTGATGTTTTTTCCAGTAGTTACTAAGAACGAGCTATGTCTCTTTTCCAAGAATCTTTTCTTCTACAAGAAGAAAGAAAATGTTAGATACGTAGGAACTGGCCAGGCTCAATCCTCAAGGTAGCTCTAATTGTGCCCTTTATTCACAATTCCTCACACCTGCCGCAGCAAGGCTACCCTGTGGGAATCCAAATCCCACCAATCAGCTAAATGCACCTGTGTTGTCTCATTCTTTTGAAACTTGTGACAAGCTAGACTCATTGGCAACATTTCTTTAATTATAGCCTGATCGTTCTAGAATAAGCAAACAAGCACAAAATTCAACTGTCTAGAAGTGCCCTTACTGCAATGCAAATGTACAGATTCACTCCTCTAGCAAACATGTATCTATTACTTAGTGTAAGCAGGCCTCATGTTAGAGGGTTGTATGTTAGACACAAACTCAGCAAGATCGGGTCCCTGTCCTGAAGTTTCTTAGAGTGTACGGATGATGAGACACCTGGTTCCAGTGAGAGGTAACCGATCCTTATCCATCATCTTCTTGGATCTTGGTATAGTCTTACTGGTGGAATGGAAGGCAAGTCTGTTTTCATCATCTTCAGTAGCAGATGTCAGGGACTGCACAGTCTACTTTCTCTAGAGCAGTGTTTTATAAACTTCAGTCCTTTAAGTGTGTCACAATTTTGGCAAACCCATATGCCATGTATCATGTACTATTACTTAACAATTTACTCTAAATAGACTAAACTTTGCTTTAAATATTTCAAAAGGAAACTTTCTATCATTACGAAAAATGGAAAACAGAACCTCCTGCCATAAATGCAGCCTTGTTATAAAAACGAATACATTGGCTCATGCCTGTAATCCCAGCACTTTGGGAGGCAGAGGCCGGGCGGATCACGAGGTCAAGAGATCGAGACCATCCTGGCCAACACAGTGAAACCCTGTCTCTACTAAAAGTACAAAAAATTAGCCGGGCGTGGTGGTGCGTGCCTGTAGTCCCAGCTACTCGGGAGGCTGAGGCAGGGAAATTGCTTGAAACCAGAAAACGGAAGTTGCAGTGAGCCGGGATCGCGCCACTTCACCCCAGCCTGGTGATAGAGCGAGACTCTGTCTAAAAAAAAAAAAAAAAATGAATACAATGGAAGCCAAACAATATTTTATTTAAAAATTAAAATTAAAAAATGGATACACATAGCAATAAAATTAGTCATTTTATAAGAATACACAGCAGAAAATAAATTGCTCAATGTGGAGGACAAAATCATTTCTAATCAGCAAACTTGTTTCTTTTTCCCAATTGCCACTAGTACTCAAATCTCTATCACATTATTCACCTTGGTAAATTTTTAAATGTCTTTTTAACTTCTGATTTATAGTGGGTTTAAAAGAATAAAAAGATGGTAGAGCCCCAGAAATTACTCAGCAAGGTGCACTAACTGGCACAACCTCTAGACCTTCCGGGCCTGAAAAGAGAAAACTTAGATCCCGGGGGCTGCTGAGGAGCCCACGGGGCAGTTAAAATCCAGGGGCAGGGAGAGATCAGAAGGGAGTTGTAAGGGAAAGAGCAGAAACTGTGAGAAAGGAGCTCAGACCTCAAAATCCCAAATGTTTACCAGGAATGGCTGGAAAGACTCCGTGATTATCAAGTTCACAGTGACCAGTCAGGCTGTGACATTGTGACTGATACTGAAATTACAGCCCTACAGGTCTTTTAGCAGGTCTTCTAGACAGCAACCTTTTGGCATCCTGATTCCAAATTGTCCTGACCAGCACCGTGCTCAAATCACTCACCCGCCCAAGGTCCTTCATGGGCTCCCAGGGCTCACAAACTCCTGGACAAAGAGCCCAGCTCCCAAATGCGGCCCTGTGGATTCCCCACCATGGGTTGGTCTTAGAAGGAGGATGGATTCCCAGGGCCTCAAGAACCATTCCCTCCCTCCTCATGGCACTTGACTTCTTATCCAAGACCCACACAGTGGGTCACAACATTTCCATCTCAGCCCTGACAGAGAGCATCTTCCTCTCCCTTCTCTACTTGTTCCAGTAGAACCTGTTCTTTAAAACCAGATCCCATCCTGTCTCTTCCATGTGTCTTTCTCTAAGCGTTTCAGCCTCAGTGCCTGCTTTCTCTCTGAAACGCTAAATAGCTGCTTTGATTGATACCAATCATGAAGCACACAGCACAACTGCTTGGTCTGGCTGCCCTTCTCAGTGTCAATGAATTGCCTTTCCAATGAGGTTGTAAGGAAATCAAGGACAGAAACCATGTTTTATTCATCTTTGCATCCTCCACACGAGTTACACCTAGCAGGAATTGACTTAATGGTTGCATGTGACTGCAGCCACGGGATATCAAGACCTCCTCTACCTGCTCAGACACCAGCTGGCCCACAGCAACACAGACCCACAGGGGCGCCGTAGTGAATGTGAATTTCCGGAAGGAGTTGGGAAGCAGGCTTCTTTGGCCGGTTCTGATGAAAAAGTTGAGTTCATTTTGGGTGGCAAAATCAAAGTAGAAACTTTCAAGTTGTCCTAGGAAGGTGAACTACTCAGGTACACAGATCTCAAAAGGTCTGCCAAAAAGTTCCTTAAACCAAAAATATCACATTGTGAGCTACTCCTATGCCAAGTTCTTATTTCTTCTGTGGGTTCTTATCAGAGACACAAGAACCTATGCCATTTTTACAGCAGACAGCCACAGTCCCCTGATCGATGACAGCTATCCTGTGACCACAGTGACATATGTCCTTCTGGGGATGAAGGAAGGGAAGTCCAGTGCAGCAACAGTTTAATAAACTCACCTGAGACAGGCTGGCAATTTACACAGCTAAAACCCATCTGAAGAAGTCATTTAATCATGCCCTGGCTCAAAACAGAGAGGTTGCTATAATATTTGGTCAGAACAACTCTGAATAAGCTGCCAAAAAGAAAATCAAATGGCTCTGGAGATTGACTATTCTTTAATTTAAAACTTTCCCTGTTTCAAAATCACTATAAAATCAAGTGGCTTTCGTCATCCTGAAAATGCCAGCCCTTCCTTGGCGTATTGTGTTTGGCTTCCCATTACATCGTAGATCTACATGTAGATTTTCATTTCCTCTGTTTTGCTCCTTTGCCACACCCTCCAAAATACATTAGTCTCCTTGTCTCCTCTGCTCCTTGCAGAAAATTTGACTCGCTTGCCCTTTGATCTGACCGATCTGCTCCCAGACTCAAGCTTTGGCTTCAGACTGATCCGAACCTCCAAATACCACCCACTTCCCTGCCGGTGTTCCCTCCTCACATTGACAGGACTCCTCTGAAGCCCCTTCCTCCCAGGAAATCCACCTGGGTGGAGAAATGGAGATGGTTCCCCTTGGAAAACAGACATATCGGGGTTCTCTTTAGTGGTGAGCGTCCCTTCCCAGATGCAGCACAGGAGTCTTAGGGGTTCCCATACCACACCTTCCCTCCTACAAAGCAATAGTCCTGCGGTCCCAGAGCATGTCTGTTCACATTCCTCCCAAGCGTTCAAAATGAGAACTAATTAACATGAAACAAAGTGGGAACAGAATTCTCTTCTCCTAGCTAGGACTTCTTATCCTCTTCATTCCAGATCTTCTGAAGTTTTCTAGACTCCCAAAGACTTTCATTCCAACTATTTTGTGGCTGTTAAACTAATAAGAATAAGGCTGAGACAGAAAACAGGGAATGGGGAGAGGAGACTTATGTTCTTGACAACACAATCATTAGAGCAAACGGGCAACCAACAGAATGGGAAAAAATTTTTGCAATCTACTTGTCTGACAAAGGGCTAATATCCAGAATCTACAAAGGACTAAAACAGATTTACAATAAAAAAAACCCCATTCAAAAGTTGGCGATGGATATGAACAGACACTTTTTGAAAGAATACATATATAAGGCCAATAAACATATGAAAAAATGC
>CAUYLG010032770.1:0-22139 GCA_963573385.1 Cacajao melanocephalus
TGGAACCAAGAAACTGTTCTTTCTCTATTATTTTTTTTTTTTTTTTTTTTTTTTTTTGTGAGACAGAGTCTCACCCTGTTGCCCAGGCTGGAGTGCAATGGCACAATCTCAACTCACTGCAACCTCCGCCTCCTGGGTTCAAGTGATTCTCCTGCCTCAGCCTCCTGAGTAGCTGGGATTACAGGCTTGTGCCCGGCTAATTTTTGTATCTTTAGCCTTTCTGGACCCAGAAAAATACACAAAAATTGTGCCTGGCTAATTTTTGTATCTTAAGCCTTTCTGGACCCAAGAGCCCTTTCCTAGCCTATAACTTGAGGTTATACCTACCTTCTCTCAATTTTGATCTGTTTTTACACATGGACACAGGACTGAATCCTTCATTTGTTTATAACATTCCTTGGATGAACACCTGAATCCGCCAAAACTACCTGGGTTGTTGCTACTTCTGTGGGTGAACTCAGAGCACATTAGTATAATGTCCTTGATAGACTTTGCTTAAAAATCGTGACCATGTTGGCCAGGCTGGTCTCGAACTCCTGACCTCGTGATCCACCCACCTCGGCCTCCCAAAGTGCAGGTATTACAGGTGTGAGCCACCACTCCCACTGTGTATATGTCTTCTATCTGCATTTTGCTGCACAGAGGGTCTATCCCTTTACTCGGATTCTCTGTGATTCCTAAAAGCTGCAGAGCTCTGCTCCTTGGGTACCGCACTGCGGGATTTGCGTACCTTTTTGCAGTCAGCAAGGGTAGCATTCTGTCGTAATATTTAACAAGCCCTGTTTCTGTTCCGAACAAGTGAAGAATCATCTATCTTCAGAGGAAGGAGGAGCCCAGGAAAGGGGATCCTTCCTTGGATAGAAACATTTGTCTCATTAAGAAAGCTATCCCAATTCCAGATTCATTGAGATAACCTCATATTGGGGGTAAAGAGGCTGATGACTGCACCAGCTTTAGGGAATCTTTGTAGTCAGTTGATTCTGTTCCTTAGTTTGTTACCTGATAGTCCTATCTGTCTCCAAGTGACAAGTGAATCGATGTATGTTTAGCAAACCCAGGAAAACATTGTCTTTGGAGAGGTTTGAGCTTGAATAATTTCCAAAACGTGCTAATGGGGCAATAGAGACCACGGCTCTTGTTCTCTCCTTCAGGTGGTGTTTGCTTATGGGCTTAGTACCCTGTGTTCCCAGCCCAGGGAACTGGAAGTTGATTCATTTGGGAAAGTAGCAGCTTAAAGGTCTTTATTTGATTTTGTCAGAGAATAGAGAATACCACTGAGCTTTTCAGAGACAGGCAGTAATTATTCTTGGTGCATCCCCAATCCCTGCCCCCAGCCCCAACCTAGACTGACTCATCTGCCCAGAATTAGCCTTTCTGGACCCAGGAGCCCTTTTCTAGCCTATAATCTGGGGTTATGATGACCTTCTCTGTTTTGATCTGTTTTTACACATGGACACCCGGACCAAAATCTTCATTTGTTTATAGCATTTCTTGGATAAACACCTAAATCCGCCACCCCAACCCCTAAAACTACCTGGGTTGCTGCTACTTCTGTGGGTGAATGCAGAGCACATTAGTGTCATGCCCTCAAATGGACGTTGCTTAAAAATCAAGTGCTCCTTGTCCCCACTTCTTTTTCCACATCTAACCTGCTACTGGCTTTTCTTTTTATCTTCCTTTAAAATGTTTGTCTGTTTATTTATTTATTTTTAGAGATGAGGGTCTTGCCATGTTGCCCAGACTTGTCTTGAACTCCTGGCCTCAAGCAATCTTCCAGCTCCAGCCTCAGCTTCCTGAGTAGCAAAATGTTTAGAATGAGCTGCCCCTTCTTTTGTATCCCCACTGTCCCCTCCCTATTCAGATCTACATAATTTCATTTATTTGTATTTACCTTTGTGAAAAAGTACTTACGGTAGTTTTTCGTTTTTGTTTTTTGGTTTTTAAAAGTATCCTTTAGAGACAGAGTCTTGCTCTGTTGCCCAGGCTAGAGTGCAATGGTGTGATCATAGATCACCGCAGCCTCGACCTCCTGATCTCAAGTGATCCTCTTGCTTCAGCTTCCTGAATAGCTGGGACTACAGGCATGCCATCACACCTGGCTAATTTTTAAAAATATTTGTAGAGCTGTGGTCTCCGAGGTGTTACCTAGACTGGTCTCAAATTCTTGGGCTCAAGCGATCCTCCCATCTTGGCCTCCCACGTTGCTGAGATCACAGGTGTGAGCCGCCATTAAGGTGGTTTTTAAAAATGATACATAAAAAGCAAAAGGCACATAAAATATGACGGTTAAAGAAGAAAACCAAAAGTGGGGATATAAGATGAACTTGGGAATTGTCCTAAGAAATGTACCTCAAATGACAGTGGATCTGATTCACAGATTTCTCACAGCCTTTTAAAAAAGGTAAACCTTAATTACACAAACCACAAAAGCAAGCTGTTTGCTCAAAGGGAAACCTGAGTGTTCTCGGTATTAAAATGGCTACTGGCACAGATAGAGCCCCTCCAAGAAGCACGTGGTTAATCCAGCCTTTTTGTTAAAGGATAATTTTCTTAGAAAAAGGTAAAAATCATGACTCTCATCAAGATATACAATGACCAGGTTAAAAAACCTTATTTCACTCATTATGAATGAAGGAACCAGGCAAATGTCACCATTGGTTCAAAGGAGAAGTCAAAAAAGAATACAGATTTACCTGGACTTAAATTGACAAACAGGTGAGAAACTGACTTCTTCCACGGAGCGGAGCGGGAGGTAGAGAAGGGAGTCCCTAGAACTCCCACCAGAAAGAATTTATTTGTATATCTCTGGTCAAGAATCAAGAATTATATTGGATTGCTATATTGCTGTCTGTATAATTTAGAAAGTTGCAGAGTCTCTCAAAGGCAATAAAAGGCTGGAGTCAGATAATCAGAGAGCATGTACTAAACAATGCAAGCTTTCCACTGGAGATACCCAGTAATCTTTTTTGCTTATTCCAAATTTGCTTATTCCAAATTTTAAAAATACTAGTCTTCTGCAGGCTCGTGGAGTTTATAATCAGCTCAACGCCTAAGCCTGTTTAAGATATGCTGCTGGTAAGCGCCAGCTCCCTGACACCTAACACAGATTTTCATGCCACTAACCTCCTACATTGGATGTGACTTCTCATTGCCTCAGAGGTCAAATCCAAATTCTGTCTTCTACATTTATTTATCCTTCCTTTATCTAGCAATTGTTTATTTTTGCCACAGTGCAAATATGTCACAGTCCGGTCCTCACACCCCCAGAGGACTGCTGTAGCAGATGGATAGAGGTTATGATGACTCTGTGTGTGTGTGCATGTATGTGTGTGTGTGTGTGCACACATGAGTGTGTGAGTATGTGTGTGCATTTGAAGGATGTTGGGAAGATAATAGTTATAAGTTATGAAAATGGAACAAGGAGTGTATAGAAATGTATTAGAAGGAAGAGGTCCAGAAAGAATATTCCAGGAGGAGGGAAGTCCATGGGGGCCAAGAAACCTCATGACCCACTGGAGGAACCACGGGCACTTGCTTATAACTGGAGTAAAGCAGAATTGGGAGGAGGGTTGGAAAGAGAGCGAGGGAGGAACCCAGAATTCCCTTGGAGTGAATTCACATGTGCCCTGCCAGGGAGTTTGCAGATCAGTCTCAACACAACGAGAGGCTGTGAACATTTCCAGATTCGGCTTTTGGAAAGATGTCTGTAGAAGTGAGGGGTGGAGGGATGGGTGGAGTGGGTCAGGGTATTCTCAGCCTGTTTTCCAATCCATCCTTCTAACCTTATTTGCCATCATTTCTTAAAAACAAATACAAAAACAAAAAAACTTTAGGCTAAATGGCCCAATGGCTGTCTCATTGAGTAGGCTTTCTCCGTCGTTCTGAGTAGGAGCATCTTTTGTTTCTGATTTCTTCACTTCCACCTACCCTTGGGGCAGACACAAAGAAGCTTCAGTTGTCCCAACCCCAACCTCTGGGTGCCTCTTTTTCTTTTTCTTTTTTTTTTTTGGGGGGGGACAAAGTGTCACTCTGTCGCCCAGGCTGGAGTGCAGTGGCTCAATCTCGGCTCGCTGCAACCTCCGCCTCCTGGGTTCAAGCAGTTCTCCTGCCTCAGCCTCCCTAGTAGTTGTGATTACAGGCGCGCACCACCATGCCTGCTAATTTTTGTATTTTTTAGTAGAGACAAGGTTTCACCGTGTTGGTCAGGCTAGTCTCGAACTCCTGACCTCAGGTGATCTGCCCACCTCAGCCTCCCAAAGTGCTGGGATTACAAGCGTAAGCCACTGCACCCTGCCTGGGTACCTATTTTTCATGTTTCTCATTTTTGAGTCAAGTATATAGTATCTCTTGGTAAACCTGTGTGTGGAATTTCTCTCGACATAAACAGTAAGCCCCTGGAGGGCAAGAATCATCCCCATCAGCAACACTTTCTGGCCATATTACTGACTCATTCATTATCATGACAGATAGGAACTTAAATTCGCATTTGCCTTCCGCTTGCTGCTACCTAGGAGATGTCTGTCATCACTTAAGGAATGCCTGGAAATGCAAACTATCTTTAACAATAATTAAGGCAAAATAATAAGTAATAATTAACACAAATCTGCTAATTAATGCAATTTTTCTCATTGGTATTAACTGTGACCGTTTATTAGTTTGAACAGATGTTGATTACTGGCCACCAGAGGTAAAGCATCCCAAGTTCAAGGGGGAGATGGGCTCCCAGTGTGCTGTGATCCACAGGTAAAATAAGGAACTCTGATCTTATCCCATTTATGGTGTGTTTTTGCTTAGCATTGACATTCAAGACCTTTATGGGTATACCCACTTAATGTCATTGCGTCACTTAATGTAGTGGGTGTGATGATATATGCATGTATCGTCTTTGGGCATCAGGATACTGGGACCATCACCCTTTTGAAGCCTGGCCCCACCTGTTTATTATTCCAGGTTGCCCTCGATTCACCCCTGAGTCTCCTGACGTATTTGCACCACGACCTCCAGTCATTAGTTTTAATCCTTGCTAGTCAATTCCTTTTCTTTCGTTCATTTATTTGTTCAGTCAACAAATACTTTGAAGTGCTTGCGATGCCTGATGTTTTGCCATTTTTCTTGTATTTTTTTTAAGACAAGAGCCTTTAAAACTCATAGTCCAAACAAATACAAGACAAAACAAGGAAGGCAATAAATTTCAATTAAAGATTTTGTTCTTAGAAATGGTCACGAGGCTTAAAAATAGTCACAGCATCAGTTTCTCACTGGGCCAATGCAGGGTAAAAGGCTCATCTCACTTGAAATTCTTAGCAGCTCTCTCGCTGACGGTTTAGTTACTTAATCTCCTCGGTGTTTCCAGTGCTGTTCGTTAGGGGTGGAGAATGTGACACGAACGGGAATGCTTTGTCTAAAGCACAGAAGAGTTACTGGAAATTTTAAGACTCACCAGTCAGGCAACATTATCTACCAAAACGTTCCCATAGAATGTAACGGATAATCATGGAACCTGCTGAAATAATGCAGAACATTTGTCCCTAGCTTCAGCCTCCAACACTTCTCTTCTCTCATATCGTCGGATGTGAAATGCACAAGGCATGTTGGACTCTGTATACGAACCTGTTGCAAATGTATTGGCCTTTTAGAATAAATGATTGACTATAGCAATGAAAAGATGAGCATTTAGGGAGGTTGGGCTTACTTTTCTTCTGCTGAAAATTGCTTCTGGGTAGCATCTAAATGTCACAAGCTGAGAATTCCAGAGAGGCTGGGAAAGGGGGTGTGGACTTTAATTGATGGGCATCCAGTGAGAGTTTCCATTGGCATCGCTATGTCTCTTGTTTTCTTGAGACATCTTTTGGTCTCAAGAAAAAAAAACTTCAAGCACATGGATGAGCCAACTAGGAAGAAATAAAGGCTGTTGACAGGAGTGGGACATGAGAAACAGCAACGTTTTCTTTGTAACATCTCCAAGTTTTACACTCCCTGGTTAAAAAGCGCTTCTTTTCCACCAGGCAAGGTGGCTCACACCTGTAATCCCAACACTTTGAGAGGCTGTGCCAGGCGGATTGCTTGAACCCAGGAGTTCGAGACCAACCTGGGAAACATGGCAAAACCCTGTCTCTACAAAATAAAATAAAAATAATACAAAACGAGAGGCAGAAAGTGCTTCATTTCTTTTCTAAAATGTTGTTGAGCTTTTTAAAGCCTGTGATAACGGAGGTTTATCGGCACTGCTTCCCTTCGTTTTAGTTGAACCCAAGCTTATATCTTCAGATTTTTATTGATTTCGTGGCTTTATACTGTTTTTAGTGGATAGCCATGAAGTGGGGTTCTGTTGGTTGAGCACAAGGGAAGCAGAGAGCTGGATGGAGCCGTTATCTCAGACTTAAGTCAAGCGCTGGTTGGGATTTCTCATGTCCCAAACTCCTATGGGTCCTGCACTCAGGAGGTAGGGAAGGTCACTGATGATATCAAATCTTCCCCACAGTGGTTGTTTCTTTCTAGCGGCCTCAGATGGACCCCTGCCCCTAACCTGGGGCTGTTTCTCTCCTTCTCAACCTAATTCTCTGCCATGTTAAAAAAAAGAAAAAGAGAAAGAAAGAAAAAGAAAGAAAGAAAGAAAGAAAGAAAGAAAGAAAGAAAGAAAGAAAGAAAGAAAGAAAAGGAAGGAAGGAAGGAAGGAAGGAAGGAAAGAAAGAAAGAAAAGAAAGAAAGGAAAGAAAAAGAAAGAAAGAAAGAAAAGAAAGAAAGAAAAGAAAGAAAAGAAAGAAAGAAAGAAAGAAAGAAAGAAAGAGCCAGGCACAGTGGCTCATGCCTATAATCCCAGCACTTTGGGAGGCCAAGGTGGGCAGATCACCTGAGGTCAGGAGTTCGAGACCAGCCTGGCCAATATGGTGAAACCCATCTCTACTAAAAATACAAAAAATTAGCTGGGCTTGGTGGCAGGTGCCTGTAATCCCAGCTACTGGGAAGGCTGAGGGAAGAGAATTGCTTGAACCGGGAGGCGGAGGTTGCAGTGAGCTGAGATCGCACCACTGTACTCTGCCCTGGTGAAAGAAAGAAAGGAGGGAGGGAGGGAGGGGAGAGAGGAGGAAGGAAGGAAGGAAGGAGGGAGGGAGGGAGGGGAGAGAGGAGGAAGGAAGGATGGAAGGAGGGAGGGAGGGAAGAAGGAAAGAAGAAAGGAAGGAAGGGAGGAAGGCAGGAAAGAAAGAAAGAAAGAGAGTGCTTATATTAAAAGCTGCCTCATTTCCCAGTCCTCCTTGACTGATCATCGAGTTCATTCAGTGATGTCAACCCCAGAAGGAGATTCAGTTTTCTTTTGTCTCCAACATCCTACAGGGGGACTGAGGAGGAGGATGCCAAAAATGGAATCCCTCATAGCACAAGGGGAAATTATAGGAAATCCAAACTCTTTTAAATATTTGTTGTTACATGAGCCTTTAAATTTAAACACCAATTTTATGTCCCTTCTTCCTTAAAAGCATTTCTCTCATCCAGAGCCAAATGCCAATGGAAACATGAAGAGGGGATACAAGTGGGATTCATCCCACCTTACCCTTAGGTAGGATTTTGCTGCTTTCAGAGTGTATTCACCTACAAACTATATTGGATTCTCAGAAGAATTTTTTGTAAAAGCAGCAGGACAAATGTTACCCTTTTACAGATGAGGAAAGACAGCACAGAGATGTTGTGCAACTTGCCCAAGGCCACACAGCCTGACCTTGAACTCCACTTTTCTTTTTTTCTTTTCTTTTCTTTTCTTTCTTTTTTTTTTTTTTGAGACAGAGTCGCTTTCTGTTGCCTGGCTGGAGTGCAATGGCACGACCTTGGCTGCTCACTGCAACCTCCACCTCTCGGGTTCAAGTGATTCTCCTGCCTCAGCCTCCCAAGTAGCTGGAATTACAGGTGCTTGTCACCATCCCCAGCTAATTTTTTGTACTTTTAGTAGAGACGGGGTTTCACCATGTTGGTTAGACTGGTCTCAAACTCCCGACCTCATGATCCACCCTCCTCGGCCTCCCAGAGTGCTGGGATTACAGATGTGAGCCACCGAGCCCGGCCCTCCACTTTTCTTTTAATTCACCAGGCTGAGTGCCTCATTTTAGGGTACATTTGACCTTGAGGTGTCATCCATCTGAATGACACCTCCTGCGGGTGGTCTGTAGGAATGCCCTTGAGGTGCGTTTTGTACATATTCAAACATCAGATATTTATAGAAGCTCTACTTAAGATATGCCAGCTTGTGCCATCCTCTTGCTGGCTGTAGGAGGAAGTGGTATGTGAGGAGGGGTGGGATAATAACTCCCTCCACTTTAGAGCTATTTAGAACTTTTGTTTTTGAGATGGAGTCTCACTCTGTCGCCCAGGCTGGAGTGCAGTGGCGGGATCTCTGCTCAGTGCAACCTCAACCTCCCAGATTCAAGCAATTCTCCTGCCTCGGTCTCCTGAGAAGCTGGGAGTACAGGCACACGCCACCACCTCAGCTGATTTTTGTATTTTTTGTAGAGACGGGGTTTCACCATCTTAGTCAGGCTGGTGTCGAACTCCTGACCTCATGATCCACCCGCCTCAGCATCCCAAAGTGCTGGGATTACAGGCGTGAGCCACCGCGCCCAGCGCTATTTAGAACTTTTACACCTAAAGTTATTAATAACTTTAGAGCTGAGAAACACCCTTTTAAACCAATCCGTTAACTTTAATACATGGAGAACTGAGCTCAAGCATTGAGTGCTTTGTCCAAGAACCTCTTGTCTGTGGCAGGGCAGGAACTGGAACCCAGGCTTTCATACGCCCAGTGCCCACTCTGCTTTCACTCTAAGCATTGGACAGCCCCTCCCTTGGCCTGTTTCTCTCCTGGTTTCCGTGTGTGTGTGTGTGTGTGTGTGTGTGTTGCTTGGGGGTGGGGGTTTAGCGATTTTCATCAACTCTGTGTTGACCGGTGTTTCGGAAGATCTCTGGGTGATGGCCTGTTTACAAACATTTATCCTGTGCTACCAAGGGCACAAGAGAAGGCTGCTTTTCTCAGGAATGAAGCTGGGAGCAGGGAGGGGACTACAGAGGCATGTGAAAAAGAAAAGTGAATTGCAAGCTGCCTGCTGGAGGAATGGCCCTTTGTTGCCAGGGAAGTAACCCACATAGGGCTGGAGCCCCCACCGTCCCAGAAAAAAGAAGGGTGTAACAGACAGGGAAGCTAGGACTCATCAGAGACAAAACGTTGGCCCAACGTGTGCAGAGAAGAATCTGTCCAAGCAGGAAAGAGCAGAACCATTTCAACCGCGGTTGGATTTCGATGCCCTCCTCCCCTTCTTTCTGAGTACTCAGCTCCGCCCCGCCCCTGGCCATTGGCAGCACTGATTTTACTTTCTAAAAAGTCTGCTTCCCAGAAAACTCTTGTTCTTTCTTCCTAATGATTTTATTTTTAAGTTGGATTTTGTTTTACTTTTTATTTTTTTGTCCCCCTGGGAAATAAGACACAGGATCACTGATTTCACATGATTTGTCCCAGCATACAGCGAGGTCCTGTAAACAGAAGCAGTACCCCAGAGAGCTCACCCACAAAAGACTATTAGCTTTTAATTGAAACCCTTCCTCCACCCCCACCCCCAGCCCCTTCCAGGAACAGGAACTTGTGGCCATTGTGAAGCAGGGCCTATAACCAAGGATTCTGCCCCTATGAAAGGGATCTTGAGTTGACCCAGAGAAGCGAGATGCTCTTTTGCGCCCCACCCCCTTATGGTATTCAGGGGCTTTTCATTTTCTGAGCAGTATTGAAATTCTAGGACAATAGAGACCAAATCCTTGCGGTGGGCGCTGGGGGCTGGGCGTGGAGAAAGGAGAGGGACACTGGAAGAGGAGGAGGGCTGGGGAGTCCATCCTTTGTTATTTTTCTTCTTTCCTACCCATTACCTTTAAAACATTTAAAAAAGGAAAGAGAAAAGGCCCTAGTAAACTTTTAAGGAATAATGACATCACTTCCGGGAGCCCCAGGGATCCTGCTGCGAAACCTGAAATTGATAGCCAGTAACTATTTACAATTTCAGTTCAAATTATTTCAGACCCTCCCAAAGGGGTTCTTTGATATGCAAACATCTCCCCCAAATGGAGATCATTATTTATGGAGATGTGGGCCTTTGAAGGGCACTCTCAGAAAGGGTGGGCTTTGAGGCTTCCCAGGGAAGGAAGAAGGTTCCAGATAAGGAGTGGCAGGGCTGATACACATCTTCCGCCTAGCAGCCTCCTTCCATACCCTACTCCTGGGGATGAAAGCTGCTTTAAAGAAGAAACTTCCCCGAGTTACAACCTGCAGTTCAAATTACAGCTCTCTTCTGTCATTGTCCCCATGACTGTGTTAAGTTTTCTGGGAAAACTTCCTTTTTGCATCCCTGGCTGGGTGTCTTATCTTTCAGTAGAAGAAAGGGGAGAGGAGAGACTGTAACCTTTGTCTTTTTGACCCCTGAGGTTCCCTGTGATGCATAAGGTCGTGAAGTGGAAAGACCCTAGGGAGTTTTTTTGGGGGGTGAATACTTAAGGTTAGTACATTGGCTTTCAGAGAAGACAGTCGCTTAGGCCATGCTTGTTACTGCAGAAAATGCTGTGATTAGGATTGTAATGACCTCGTGGTGTCCTCTTTCTTTTTTCTTTGGATTTTTATTTTATTTTATTTTGTTTGTTTTTTTTGAGACGGAGTCTCACTCTGTCACCCAGGCTGGAGTGCAGTGGTGCTCTCTTGGCTCACTGCAACCTCCACTTCCCAGGTTCAAGCAATTCCCTGCCTCAGCCTCCCAAGCAGCTGAGATTACAGGCGCCCACCACCACACCCAGCTAATTAATTTTTGTATTTTTAGTAGAGACGGGTTTCACCATCTTGGCCAGGCTGGTCTTGAACTCCTCACCTTGTGATCCACCAGCCTCGGCCTCCCAAAGTGCTGGGAATACAGGCGTGAGCCACTGCGCCTGGCCTACCTTGGATTTTCTTATGAAAATGCTTTAATGCGTTGGTCTGGAGTAGCAGATCCCCTCCCCACAAAACCTGCCAGCGGCTTCCACCTCTAGGACTTGCCTGGACGCTGGGAAGTTGGCTTCTTGGAAGCGTCCTCTGCCCTCCCCCATCCCCAGCTAACCTATAAATCTGCAACCGCTCCCACCACCCTTTCAAGCTGGTCTCCTGGGTAGATGTCACCGATCTCCCTGGGATGGGAAGATTGAGCAACTGGTCCAGGGAATGTGGAGCCTGAGATAAAGCACTCAGCTTCCATCCCACTGGTTCTTGGGTCCCTCATTTCCCTTATTATCGCACTTCCCCAGGGAACAGAGCAGGAGCTAAGTCTCCAGCTCCAAGGACAGAGGCCAAGGAGGGGCCTGGGCAGCCTCCATTCTGCACAGTGAGGGTACAGAGCAGAGTCCCTCATCACCGAGGGGCATCCTTTCATAAAAGAGGACCTTTTATCGTTTTTAAAACATGTCTTAGGTGAAGACATGCTAACTTTGACAAATCTCAGTTTTACTGAGTAGGAGGAAGGGTTTTTCTTTTTCCTGAGGGGTTTCAAGACCAGCAAAGCTGCGCATGCTCCCTGCATCCCAGGAAGAACCTGCAGCTCCAAGAAACCAGGTGATGACAATAATACTGATGATGTTGGCCTTGGTTAAGGGGCGAGACCCTGTTCTTTCCCAGAGGAGAAAATGATTGTTCTCGTTGGAAAGAAACTAAAGACAGAATCTGTCAAAGAAAACCAGAGCCGATGTAGGCCGGGCGCGGTGGCTCACACCTGTAATCCCAGCACTTTGGGAGGCCGAGGTGGGCAGATCACAAAGTCAAGAGTTCGAGACTAGCCTGGCCAACATGGTGAAACCCCGTCTCTGCAAAAAAAAAAAAGAAAAGAAAAGCAGAGCCAAGATCATGCCACTGCACTCCAGCCTGGGCAACAGAGCAACACTCTGTCTGAAAAAAAAAAAAAGAAAAAAAAGTCTAAATCTCTATTGACTATTTTCTCATTCCAATCAATATTTTTCCCAAAGCAGTATCAAAACAAGGATTTGGCCAACCTTTGGCCCTTTTGAAGGGGACTTGTAAAATCTTCACTGGACGAGGCAGCATAAGGGGATTTGCGGGGATGCTGGAATTGTTCTGTGTCTTGATGATAGTGGTAGTTACATAATTCTATGAATTTGTCAAAATTATTGGAACTGGATGCCAAGAATGAGTTTTACTATAAGTTAAAAAGCAAGTTTTAAAAAAGGAGGAAGAGAATCTTTGTTGGAGTTCAGAAAACGTGGAGTGTTTTTGCAACTAAACAAGGAAGTCATTCTCCTAACGGAACAGGAGGAGGGGGTGGGTTAAATGTTTCCCTTGCCCTTCCCAGTTTTCCTCAATTGACTTGGAAGACTGAGCCTCCCCCCAGCTCAATGTGGGCTGCAGCTTGTTCTCCTCTCTGAAGCACATTAACTTCCATCATCTGTTTTACATAAATTCCCAGGCATCTGTTTGCCTGTTGTGAGTTAGGTTACACCCATTTCAATAATATTCTTTTTTATTGTTGTGTCATTTACCAGTTCAAACAGTAACTTCAATTGCTGGACTATAGGAGCAGGGATATCACCCGAGGAAAGGAAGAAAGAGAAGAAGAAATTAGGGCAACATTTGGTACTGGGTAACATCAGAATTACAGGGTTTTTTAGAACGGCTCTGGTTCATTTTAATTTCCTACTCCTTTAGGCTTCAAGGTTGGTTTTTAATAGTCCACTTCTAGCAGCAGTATTTAAGAACCCCGGCAAGAGTTGGGGTGCTCAGTGGTAAAGTTTCATGTTTCTCCAAAGCCCTGAGACCGACATTCCCCAGTGGGAAATGACTTGGCAGGAAGTCAGCTCATCTTCTCAGCTGACTTCTCTCTTGTGGAGAGGAAAGGCAAGGGGCAGAGGCTATCTCTGACTGACGATGGAAATTCTAAATCCTCAGACGTGATTCTGAGCATCCCGCCTCAAGATTGGGAAAAAGGAAAACAGGAATTTATGCCATTAATTCATGTTACTTTCATGGAATTTTTTTCTTTGAAAGGAGAATTTCAGGTCTTTTTTTCCTTTTCCTTCTTTCCATCCTTTCTTCCTTTCATTTATAAAGAAAAGAGTTTTTTTTTTTTACAGTTCTGGAGGCTGACAAGACCAGACACATTTGCTGGTGGGGACTCTGTTGAGTCCTGAGGCTGCTTAAAACCTCCCATGGCGAGAGGCTGAGTGCACTCACATGACCAAAAAGAGCACTGAGTTTCGTTTGCAGCCACAGACTCTTAAAAAAGCATAAATCAGAAAATCTAAGACTAGTATCATTCTTTACCTCTCTGTTTTTCTTTTGCTTAGGGTAATATTATTTAACTTTTGATGATGAAAGAGTTAGATACCTCTGTTAGCTTTTCTTTATCATACCAGTAGAGGTGGCCTTATCTTTCTTTTAAGGTTTCCTTTCATTTGCTTTGTTTAACTGGTAGCTTGACAGTTGTGTAACCAACTGTCAGAGGTGTGTGTGTGTGTGTGTGTGTGTGTAGGGGTAACAGGTATCTTAGCTTGCTTGGATTTTTTTTTTTTTTTTTGAGATAGTCTTTCTCCATCACCCAGGCTGCAGTGCAGTGACAAGATCTTGGCTCACTGCAACCTGTCTCCCAGGTTCAACCGATTCTCCTGCTCAGCCTCCCAAGTAGCTGGGATTACAGGAGCCCACCACCATGCCTGGCTAATTTTTTTTCTTTCTTTTTTTTTTTTTTTTGTAATTTTAGTAAAGACGGGGTTTTGTTATATTGGCCAAGCTGGTCTTGAACTCCTGGCCTCAGGTGATCTGCCCACTTCAGCCTCCCAAAGTGTTGGGATTACAGGCGTGAACCATCACACCCAGCCTGCCTGATTGGAATGGATTTGTTCTTTTCTCTGCTGTTTGTAGACCGTCAGGACATAAGCCCTCTCTGCCTCTGGGAGGTGGTCTACAGGCAGCTGAGTGTGTGATCCTCACTCCTCTGGCCTTGACTCAAATAGTTTGGATTAGATGAACAACTTTCAGTTCTGCTGACAATGTTGTTTTCTCGTTTTTCCCCCACGATGGTGGATCTCCATACCCACATAGTGTCTCCACTTAGGTGCACGTTGAGTATCAGAGAAATAATTGACTGCAGATCATGACAAGTTCCAGGTCCACAGATACCGCAGAATAATGGTTTCCAATCCTGGTTGCACGTTAGAGTCAACTAAAATAATCCCATGTTGAAGCTCCACCCATCCAGGGCCTGATTCAATGGGTATGGGGAGGAGCCAAGCATTTAACACCTGTTAAAAGCACCCTGCATGAGTTAAAATGCAACCAGGGATGGAACTGACTGCCACAGAGGTGGCATATAGCTTTCTTTTTTTTTTTTTTTTTTTGAGATGGAGGTTCACTCTTGTTGCCTAGGCTGGAGTGTGGTCGTGCCATCTTGGCTCACTGCAACCTCTACCTCCCAGGTTCAAGTGATTCTCCTACCTCAGCCTCCCAAGAAGCTGGGATTACAGGCACGTGCCACCACACCTGGCTAATTTTTGTATTTTTAGGAGAGATGAGGTTTCACCAGCTTGGCCAGGCTGGTCTCGAACTCCTGACCTCAGATGATCTGGCTGTCTCAGCCTCCCATAGTGCTGGGATTATAGGCGTGAGCCACCATGCCTGGCCTGGCATATTACCTTTCTTGAAATATCCTTAAACAAGTTGAAAGCCTCAAATACTCACTCCAAATCCTCCTAGTTCTCAGAATCATGCTCTATAGGCCAGTTTTTTAAGGCCTCTGGTGTTCCTGGAAGTTCATTGCGCTTGTCATCCCCAAATCTTAATAGGGTGACAAGCCTGCCTTATCCTTAGGTTTAATTGAAGAAGTAGGATCTTTCCTGAGTTCTGTCACCCTGTGTTCATGTAGACCTGGCTAGTATCTCCTAAGCTTGTCCCAAGGAATCCTCTTGTGAGCATTGTGTCTTCGTTAGCTTTGGACTGGAAATGCTGTCTAGTCTATCCCCGTCAGCCTCACAAACATCTCTTAATGATATGTGCTTTTCAAAGAGATATCCCTTCCTGCCCACGCAGTAAAGAGGGCAAGAAGAGGTGGGGCTAGGGTTGCTGGAAAGGAGGTGCTGTTGCAATGACTGGTAATTGTCCAGGCCCCATAGAAGGCAGTTAACAATGGGAATATGTAAACCAAAGAACCTTATTGTTTCAAAATGGGACGCTTATTTGAACAATTATGATCGGCAGTGATCTGATTAGCACTGAAATACCTACTATTAGGATACTAATCTCTGAATGAAAGAAAAAAATACAGGTATCTATTTAAAGAGAGGACAGGTGTGTAGCTCTACGTGTTCTAAATCATTTTAAGAAGAAGCAAAGGCGGGTTAAGAGAGAGGATCCTCATGAAAGGAAGGAGGCGCATCAGGAGACCTGACTACAAGTCCCAGCTCTCCGACCTGCAGCTGGTGACCCAGCTCCAAGCAAGTCAGCCTCTCTCCTTTAGACTCAGTGTCTTCATTTGACTTGGAAATTACAGTAACTTCCACAAAGGCGTTTTGTGAGGGATCAAATCAGACGATGTAGGTGAAAGTTTGCAAGCTCCGGGGTGCTATGTAATTATGAGCTCTGACTATCCCTTTGAGAATTTGGCTTTCATAATGAGTGACTCAATTAACCTGCATCATGTGCTCACTCTGGAGGCCAGCCTGGGGCTGGATAGGCCGCTGGGCTTGCTGGGATTGCTGGGATGGGCACGCAGATTCTATGTGAGGGGGTCTTACCCTTGGCCACATCCTCATCCTTTTTCCTCTGTCCCACTGTTGAGATCCGAGAGGTTTCTGAGAGTGAGGCCAAGAAAGCATGACCAGAGGAGGGGCAGAGGAGAGGAAGGTGTGCCCAGTTAGTGAATGGAAAGGGTCTGAATCCAGGACTGGGCGGTGGTGGGGTGAGGGTGGCAGAAGAAGAGCAGCCGAAGGGGCATAGAGGGACCTGCCTGGATGGTTCTGTGCCAGGAGCTGTTCGCCCACTTCTCAGACTGTGCCGTGCTTCTCACTTGCTATAACAAAGGCTCTTTACTTGACCATACTTGAGTCTGCCTCCTGAACCTCCTCCTAGGGCCACCCATGCACATCCTTGTAAAATGCAGTCTGAGCGAAGGCTCCTGATAAGTCATTTTAGCACAAACTCCTCACCCCTGACAGCTGATCAGGTTCCTCAACCTCCACCATTCCCCAGGTGATGTCTGGTCATCTTGGCCTGTCTTCAGGGAGAGTCCTATTAGATCGATTCAGCCAGAATTCCCCTTACCCAGCATGGCTCCTCATAGTAATTTTCTAACCACTGACCCCCACCCTGCTCCTTGGCTATAAACCCCACTTGCCCATGCTGTATTCGGAGTTGAGGCCAATCTCTCTCCCCTTCACTGCAAGACTCCATTGCAGTGGTTCTCTATACCTATCACAATGGTCCTGAATAAAGTCTTCGCTACTGTGATTTAACTGTCATTAAGCCAGGTGCTGTGGCTCACACCTGTAATCCTAGCACTTTGGGAGGCCAAAGCAGTCGGATCACCTGAGGTCGGGAGTTTGAGACCAGCCTGACCAATATGGTTAAACCCCATCTCTACTAAAAAAATACAAAATTAGCCAGGCATAGTGGCACATGTCTGTAATCCCAGCTACCCAGGAGGCTGAGGCAGGAGAATTGCTTGAAGCTGGGTGGTGGAGGTTGTGATGAGCCAATATCGCGCCATTGTACTCCAACCTGGGCAACAAGAGTGAAACTCTCTCAAACAAAAACAAAAACAAAACAAACAAAAACAAGCATCATTGAGTAATTTTTTCTCGGCTCACTGCAACCTCCTCCTCCCAGGTTCAAGCAATTCTCCTGCCTCATCCTCCCGAGTAGCTGGGATTACAGGTGTGTGCCACCACGCTCAGCTAATTTTTGTATTTTTAGTAGAGACAGGGTTTCACCATGTTGGCCAGGGTAATCTCGAACTCCCGACCTCAAGTGATCCACCCACCTTGGCCTTTCAAAGTGCTGGGATTACAGGCATGAGCCACCAAGCCTGGCCAAGTAATTTTTCTTTAACAGATGGATCCACAGGGGCATACTGGGGAGAGGCCAGGGTCTGAGCGCAGTGCCCACTACCAATGTACCCCTAGAAGCCTTTGGAGAGGGCGCAGGAGGCATTTACCAAAATGATAAATTCCGTTGTTCATCTCACTTCTTAGCCAAGCATGCCAAGGGGAGAATGGCTCCAGAGCCTCCTCTGGACAAGGGCTTAGAAGTCTCTCTCTCTCTCTCTCTTTTTTTTTTTTTTTTGAGATGGAGACTCGCTCTGTCGCCCAGGCTGGAATGCAGTAGAATGATCTCGGCTCACTGTAACCTCCGTTTCCCAGGTTCAAGCAATTCTTCTGCCTCAGCCTCCCAAGGAGCTGGGACTACAGGTGCCACCATGCCCAGCTAATTTTTGTATTTTTAGTAGAGACGTGGTTTCACCATGTTGGCCAGGATGGTCTCCATCTCTTGACCTCATGATCCGCCCACCTCGGCCTCCCAACGTGCTGGGATTACAGGTGTAAGCCACTGAGCCCAGCCCCAGAAAGGAGTCTCTTTAGCCTGGCTCCGTTATTTTGACAATAATCCAAATAAATTCTGAAGCTCCTTGCCTCAGACACATGTAGACAAACACCACACTGTCCTGGGGAGAGGGGCCCTTATATGGGTTGGGGGACCAGCAGGCAGTCGAGCACAGTAAATCCGCCCTTGGCTCAGGGAATCTTTACTTATGATTAATCTCTCATTTCCTTTTTACTAGCTCTATTATGTGGTTTCTTCTCCGCAATTGCCAATTTAGCATTCTGTGCAGCTTCTGACACACCCTTCTTTAGGGCCAGTGAGGAAATGCAGGCTGCAGAGTTCAGGGTGGATGGTGGACCCCAGGCAGGCTGAAAGAAGAATCGGCATTCCTGCACTTAGCCCCTTCCAGGAGCCAAATCTCCTTCACTGCCCCACTGTGGGGTAGAACTCAATGAGTGACAAGTCCCCTACGTGCAAACCTTGCTTCCTTACATCCTTGCCAAGATCCTGTCAACAGAAGATAATTGATAACATTTTCCTAACAGCCTACTAGGTACCAGGCTGGGTAACAAAGCTAGCTTTGCAGTTCCTTCAAAAGCCCTAAGAGGCAGACATCAACCTTTTTTTTTTTTTTTTTGATTATTCAGATGAGAAAACTACAGCTTGGCCAGGTTAAGTGATGCATACCCCCGGGTCATACACCTTAGTAAATGGAGGTGCTGAGAGCCAGACTTGGTGGCCTGACTTCCAAGCCATGTTAGGTCAGACTGACACCGAGTAGGACCCTAAACGCCCTTCTCTGCAATGGCACTAAAGAACGTTGGGGTTTGGTATTCCTTTAATCGTGCTGATAACGCTTTGATTCTGAATAGTGACCTCTTGTAAACTGTCTAGTTGCAGATGGCTTAACGCAGGGGAAAAAGGACGTGGGCTTTATCTGAATTGACCTGTTTTTTAGTCAAATGCAAAATAAGTTGCGAGCTGGGACTTCCTTTAATCCTCAATCACATTAGCCTGATGACACTGCTACATTAATGTAAGTGGTTAATGGGCAAAGTGGGTCAATCCAGCTTTAACTTAAACCAGAGCTGACTCCAGTGGTGCTGAGGCAGTCTTCCTTAAGGGGAAAGCACTCTTCTAACTCCCTGTTGGCAGTCCAGAAGAAGTGCCCTCTCTCCAGGGAATTGCCTTTTCTGGCTCCCGTGAGAAAGTTTCTATCGTTTCTGCATCAGTACTAGATAGGGGAATTGTCATCTCAGGGGAGTAAGATGCCTTGAAGCTTAGAATGCCTTACTGAGAGGTAAATATTTGGTCAAAAATAATGTGGAAGTTGTCTTTTTTTTTTTCCTTTTAATTTCTGTGGCTAGGCAGGAATCAATCAGAAATCTCTATTTCATAGCAGATAGCTAATAGATGATGTAGCACCTAATGTCGTGTCTAGAATAATTTAGCAGGCACCCAATAAATTATCTGACTTGTAGATAATAAATTGTCTGATTGTAGATCTGTGACCAAAACTTAGTATCCACTTAGTTAATACCTCCTTTTGATGTATACACACTGGTGCTTATACACATAGGCTGAACTTTGGTCTTATCGTATGTCATAAACTGTGTATTGAGCAACTTAATGATGATGGTAATAACAGTAGTAATGGCTGATATTTGTCAAGTATATTCCATATGTCAGGCGTGTTCTAAGCCTATTATAATTATTAATTGTGTAATCCTCATTAAACTTCCATGAATAGGTATTGGTACCTACATTTTTGTGGATGAGAAAAAGCAGCCCAGAAAAGTTAAATAAATCACTCAAAGTGGCATAGCTAAGTGGTAGAGACAGAATTTAAACCCAGGCAGTCTGACTTTAGAGCCCAAATTCCTTAACTAATTTAAGGAGCTAATTTATGCTAAACTGACTCAGCTTTATGAATTTCATTTGATTTTTCTCCTTTTTTTTTTTTTTTTTTGAGACAGAGTCATGCTCTGTCACCAGGCACCAGGCTAGAGTGCAGCGACGCGATCTCGGCTCACTGCAGCCTCCACCTCCTGGGTTCAAGCCATTCTCCTGCCTCAACCTCCCGCGTAGCTGGGATTACAGACATGTGCCACCATGCCCAGCTAATTTTGTATTTTTAGTAGAGACAGGGTTTCACCATGTTGGTCAGGTTGGTCTCAAACTCCTGACCTCAGGTGATCCACCTGCCTTGGCCTCCCAAAGTGTTGGGATGACAGGCATGAGCCACTGCACCCAGCCTAATTTTTAATAGCAACTATGTGAGGTAGGTGGGATTATTTACACTTCACATATTATGATCCTGAGGCTCAGAGAGGTTAAGTAACTTGCCTCATATACAGCTAATGAGTGGTAGAGAGGGATTCAACCCTAGGCCCATTTACACCAAAGCCCATACTCTTAATATTTTCATTCAGGACTTACTGATCAACCAGACTACGTATCCATTCATATAGTTATTGGATGCTTGCTATCATTCCAGACACCACGTTAGGTGCTAGGTATTTAACAGAGGATGAGACCACTATAGTCCCTGCCTTCATCTGGAAGTCTCTTGTTCCAGGGGACATCTCACCTAGCACTCTTTCTTTCCTTCCTTCCATTTCCCAGCTCCTGAGGTGTAGCAGCGCGAAATCCCTAGGCATTTTCTTCTGCATGGGCACCAGTTTTTCTGTCCTGCTTCTTCCCAACATGGTCATCCTCCTTATCCAAAGGTTTCCCTATTCCTTGTTTCCAGTCCTTCCCCCTCGCCGCTGCTTGCCTTGGTTGGTGCTGTTTCTACTTCCTAGAGCACTTTTCTGTGGATTCACTTGAAAACATTATATGGAGTGGAGTTACAGGATCAACAGACCCCTCACCTCTAGGTTCTGGACTCTCTGCCAAATATTTTACAGCAACAATTACATAGTCATATAGCAGAATCTATGTAATAACAAATTTTGCAACCTGTTTTATAATATCAGCTGGATTCGCGTGCCTTTGACTTCATTTCTTGTATCCAAGGTCTTACATCATGGATTTGTATAGTTAATGTGGTAGTGATTTATCCCCATAAAACTGCATTTTGGTCCAAATATCATGAACTATATGTACTGTAGGTTGTAACAGTGTTGTCTACATGATTGTGTTGAAATGAATGCGACAACAGATATCTTATAAGTTGTTTTTCCTAATGGAATCCATTAGAAAATTCCATTTCCTAGTGGAAATGGAATTTGTTTTTTGTTTTTTTTCTGTTGTTTTTTGTTTTGAGACTGAGTTTGCCTCTTGTTGAAGGCTGGAGTGTAATGGCACGATCTCGGCTCACTGCAGCCTCCGCCTGCCAGGTTCAAGCGATTCTCCTGCCTCAGCCTCCCGAGTAACTGGAATGACAGGCACGTGCCACCACACCCAGCTAATTTTGTATTTTTTAAAGTAGAGACGGGTTTTCTCCACGTTGATCAGGCTGGTCTCGAACTCCTGACCTCAGGTGATCTGCCCACCTTGGCCTCCCAAAGTGCTGGGATTACAGGCGTGAGCCACCGTGGCCAGCCTCTTTGTTATTGTCATTGTTGTTTTATAATTTCAACTTTAATTCAGATTCGGGGATACATGTGCACATTTGTTACATGGGTATATTGCATGAGGCTGATGTTTGGGGTACGACTGATCCCATCACCCAGGTAGTGAGCATAGTACCCCCTCTAAAGTATTTTTGGAGGTTTCTAGAGTTATGTCTTGGGAATTTCCTCATGGCATGTTTGTATCAGTTTACTTACCTGATTTAACTGGAGTTTTTTGCTGCTGTGTGCTTTGTTGCTTTGTGGAGTAAAGGCTTTGTCAGTAGTCAGTGTGATAAAGCTAGAACAGCTGGGCTGGGCCCGAGGGATGTTTTCCTTCCAGTGCCCACAGTACGTTAGCCCAGGCTTGGTAAGTTTGGGAAGGCAAAATGCTAGAACTCATGGACAGTGAAATCTCTGGCAGTCCTGGGTGCTATATTTTTAGGAAAGGCACTTGTCAGAGGCGAAAGGTTTTTGTATTTTGGCATCAGAAGCTTGGGACAATCTGAAAGCTGAAAAAATAAGAGAAAGGTGATCCCCACAAGAAGATCTTAGAGGAACACGTAGCTTGCTCTTTCTACCTTGCATGAAGGTGCCTTCATGTTTCCAGTAGATGGTACCTGCCCTTCAAACCAAATGTGATGCTAATTTACCTTTCGGCTCTGAAGTTCTGCTTGCATTCTTACATGTTTCTACCATTGCTTCCAGAAACAAGAGGGAGCTGGGATTCGCTTCCAGAAACAAGAGGGAGCTGGGATTCGAAGTGATGACCTTGAGACGTGTGGCCAGAGACGCGTCACCTTCTGACCCCGGTTTGTTTGCTTGCTTTTCTCAGGGACCTGATGCCCAGAACCCTGGACGGGCAGATCACCATGGAGAAGACGCCCAGCTACTTCGTCACGCGGGAGGCGCCCGCGCGCATCTCGGCCATGTCCAAGGACACCAAGCTCATCGTGGTGGTGCGGGACCCGGTGACCAGGGCCATCTCGGACTAC
>CAUYLG010032773.1:0-42732 GCA_963573385.1 Cacajao melanocephalus
CCCATTCAAAAGTGGGTGAAGGATATGAACAGACACTTTACAAAAGAAGACACACATGAGGCCAACAAACATATGAAAAAATGCTCATCATCACTGGTCATTAGAGAAATGCAAATCAAAACTACATTGAGATACCATCTCGCGCCAGTTAGAATGGTGATCATTAAAAAATCGGGAGACAGCAGATGCTAGAGAGGATGTGGAGAAATAGAAACACTTTTACACTGTTGGTGGGAGTGTAAATTAGTTCAATCATTGTGGAAGACAGTGTGGGGATTCCTCAAGGACCTAGAAATAGAAATTCCATTTGACCTAGCAATCCCATTACTGGGTATATATCCAAAGGATTATAAATCATTTTATTATAAAGACACATGCACACGAATGTTCATTGCAGCACTGTTTACGATAGCAAAGACCTGGAACCAACCCAAATGCCCATTGATGACAGACTGGACAGGGAAAATGTGGCATATATACACCATGGAATACTATGCAGCCAAAAAATACGACAAGTTTGTGTCCTTTGCAGGGACTTGGATGAACCTGGAATCCATAATTCTCAGCAAACTGACACAAGAACAGAAAATCAAACACCGCATGTTCTCACTCATAGGTGGGTGTTGAACATTGAGAACACATGGACACAGTGAGGGGAGCATCACCCAGTGGGGCCTGTCGGGGGGAAACAGGGGAGGGACAGTGAGGGGTGGGGAGTTGGGGAAGGATAACATGGGGAGAAATGCCAGATATCGGTGATCGGGAGGAAGGCAGCAAATCACAGTGCCATGTGTGTATTTATGCAACAATCTTGCATGCGCTTCACATATACCCCAAAACCTAAAATGCAATAAAAAAAAAAAAAAAAAGAAAACCAATACCAACCAACTTGCCTTAACTGACATTAAGTTTCTCAGAACACTCCACCATCTTCAGAATACACATCCTTTTCAGGTGTACACAGAATATTCACTAAGACAGAACATGTTCTGAGCCAGGAAACAAATCACAACAACATTAAGAGGACTGAATTCATACAAAGTGTATTTTCTGACTACAATTTAATCAATTCAGGAATGAACAACAGAATGATATCTGGAAATCCCACCAATAGTTGTCTGGTAAGCAGCAAATAAATCTTAGGTGGAAGAAGAAATATAAAATAAATTAGAAAATGATTTGAGTTACAAAATAAAAATAAAACATATCAAAATGTGTAGAATGCCGGTAAAGCAGTGCTTAGATAGAAATTTATATCATTAACTGCTTATTTTACAAAAGGGTAAAGGTCTGAAATTACTAAGCTTCCACCTTAATAAATTACAAAAAGAGGAGAAAATTAAACCCATAGCAAACAGAAAGAAGAAAATGATAAAGAACAGAAGTAAAAAAAAAAAAAAAAAGAAACGTAAAACAATAAAAATATCAATAACCCCTTATCCAGACTGAATAAGAAAAAAATGAGAAAACACAAAGTATCAGTGTTAGGAATAAAGCAGATACTATAGAAATTAAAGGGATAATAAGAAAATCTTATGAACAACTTTATGACAATAAATTGGATAACTTAGATGAAACAGAACAATTCATTTAAAAACACAAACTATCAAAACTCACTCGTGAAGAAATAAGCCACTTAAATAAATCTACATCTATTAGAGAAATTGAATTTATAGCAATTTGAATGTATTTGGATTCTATAAGGAAAAACACGGTCCAGATGGCTTCACAGATATATATTACCAAACATTTAAAGAAGAAATAATGCCAACCCTATGCAATTACTTTCCAGAAAACAGAAGTGGAGGAAACACTTCCCGAATCATTTTATGAGACCGGCATTACCCTGATACCCAGATTAAGAAAAGGCATTACCAGAAAAAAAAAAAAATGAACCAACCAAAAAACTAAATTAGACACAAAACTCTTAACAAAATATTAGCAAATGAAATCCAGTAATACATAAAAGTGATAATATGTCATGTTCAAGTAGGGTTTATGATACTTGATCAACTTGATTGATGCAGAAAGAACATTTGGCAAAATTCAACACCCATTCATCATAAAAACTCGTAGAAAACTAAAAATAGGAGGGAACGTCTTTAATCTGATAAGGAGCATCTATGAAAAGCCTACATCTAATATCATACTTCATGGCAAAAGACTGAATACTTTCCTGCTGTGATTGGGAAAAAAGTGAGGATTTCCGTTCTCACTATATTCACTTTTCAACATTGTACTGGATTCCTATCCACTGAAATAAGGCAAGAAAAAGTAACGAAAGTCACATAAATGAGAAAGAATAAAAACTCTTTATTCATAGGCAACATGATTTTCTATGTAGAAAATCCCAAGAATTTACACAGAAGTTTGTAGCACAGTGAGTGAGTTTAGCATGGTCACAGGATACAAAGTCAGGACATGAAAACCAGTTTAATGTCTGTATCCTGTCAATGAACAGCTGAAAAAGAAAACATTAAAAGTGCTGTTTAGCACTGCACTAAACCAAAAAGCAAACAAATAAAAAGAAATACTTGGGTGTAAATCCAAGAATCACAAATAGATGTTAGAATTATTGAGTAAAAATAGGATGAAAAACAGGATAGTTGCTTGGTCTCAAGGTATCTTCCCCCAAGATTCTTACTAATTTGGAATTAGCAATTTCCACACTAAAGGAAAAGGGGTAACTTTATTGCAGAGAAAACCGGCATTCACCTAACCCAGTCATCAAAGTTGCATCAGCAGTAATAACACATTCTGCATACGTTATATCGCTTCTGTGGTATTCTAACCCAAAATGCTTAACCTCATTACGTTCATAAAAGAACATCAGATGAACTCAGTTTGAGGGTCATTCTTTAAAATCACTGGCCAGGACTTGCCAAAAGTGTCAAAAGTATGAAAGACCAAAAAAAAAAAACAAACAAAAAAAAAACAAAAAAAAACTGAGGATCTGTTACAGATTAGAGGAAATTTGACATTTATGTTCAATGTGGCATCCAAGATTAAATCCTGGACCAGAAAAAAAAAAAAAGTGTAAAAACAGGAAAATTTGTTTAAGTCTATAGATTAGTTCATCGTATTATATCCATGTTAATTTCCTGGTTTCCACCACTGTACTGTGGCTTTGTGAGATTGCGGGAAAGTGAACAAAGGGCGTACAAGAACTCTCTGAACTATTTTTTGTAACTATTATGTGAATCTAAAATTATTTCAGAATAAAAATGACATTTGGTAGGAAAAAAGCCAACATCATTAGTCATTAGAGAAATGCAAATTAAAACTACCAGGAGATACTGTGCTCCTACCAGAATGGCTAGAATGAATAAGGCTGATGCTAGCAAGTACTAAGAAGGTGCAGAAGAACAGAATTTGTTTCCGGTCTTTACTGTGGTAAAAAGACACATCTATCGCATTTACCATGTTGCACAACCACTAGCACTATATAAAGTTCCAGAGTGTTTTCATCAGCACACATGAAGACCCTGTACCCACCGAGCAGGCACTCTCGATTCCCCTCTAGTTTAACATATACCCAGGATTTGTTTTAATCTGGGGAAATAAGACACACAGATATGGAAATGACTGTCACGAAGGAAGGAGTTTTTATACTCACAGGTCCCTGGAAATGGGGGGTGCAGTACACCTGGCAGGGGCTCATGGGGAAGCACTGGGGTTGATCAGGAGGCAGAAGAAATGAGGGGAAAGTGTGCAAGGGATCCCTGATGGTGGTTTTCACTGGAGAGGCAGGGCAGGGTGAGCAAGCTGAGCATGTTTAGGATCGAACAGCTGAAGCAATTTCAGCTGGCTCTGGGCTATAGGAGTGGTCCCTAGTTGTCAGTATCTGGCCCTGGGGTGATTTAGGGAAGGGTGGGTCGTGTTATGGACTGCAGCAGACTGAGAGAATGAGGCGGATGGGGATATTGGTTGGTTGGCAAATCAAGACATTCTCTCAGATGAACTGTTTGCTATCTCCAGGAATTAGCAAACCCTGGGGTGGGGCAGTCCCTCCCTGGGTCTGCAAGGACCCAAAATGTCAAAGCACCATAAAATACAGAAAATAAAAACCATTATTAACACACTCCCTCCTTCCAACCCCTGGCAACCACTCATCTTCTTTCTGTCTCCTGGATTTGTCTGCTGTGGACATTTCATAGAAATGGAACCACGTAATATGTGGCCTTTTGTTTCCGGCTTCTTTCACATAACATGCTGTGTTCCAGGTCTGTTCCAAGTTGTGGCATATGTCAGTACTTCATGCCTTTACACGACATGGCTGAGTAATATTCCATTGCAGGCGGGACCACATCTTGTTATCCATTCATCCGTCCATGGGCGTGCAGGTGGCTTCTACATTTCAGCAATTGTGAATGATGCTGCTATAAATATTCATGTACATATTTTTGTTCGAACAGCTATTTTAATTCTTTTGGTTATGTATCCAATGGTATTAATAAGATTGATGGATCACATGGTCATTCTATGTTTCACTTATTGAGGAACTGCCAAACTGTTATTCACAGTAGCTGTGCCATTTTACATTCCCACCAACAGTGTAGGAAGATTCCAATTTTTCCACATCCCTGCCAAATGTGCCATTTTCCAGTTTTTGTTTTTCATTCATTATAGCCATCTGCAGCTGAACTTGTACACATTGCTGGTGGGAATACAAATGGTCCAGCCATTCTGAAAAACAGTTTTGCAGTTTCTTCTAAAGGTAAGTGTACACCCTCACAGAACCCAGCCACCACGCAAAGATGAGAGATGAAATTGTCTGCAAGAGACCTGAGAGAGTGAAACTCATGTCTGTACATGCAGCTTGACTTACAATAACCCTAAACTGGAAACAACCTAAATGACCATCAGCCAATGAATGGATAAGCAATCGTAGTGTACACAGACCACGGAATGCTCAGCCCTGAAAGTAGCAGGCTTGAATATGTGCAACAGCATGGATGAACCTCCAGGGCACGAGTCTAAGGGTGAGAAGGTGGACATGAAAGCCTGTTCCCTGTCTGATTTCGTTTTTATGACAGTCTTCACAAAACAAAACAGAAACAGAAGTGAGATCATGGTTGCCAGTGGTGGGGGATGGGGAGGCAACGGGCTGCAGAAGGGTTCAAGAGGACTTGATGGAGTGACGGAAGTGTTCTCATGGAGATTGTTCCACATATAAATTTTAAACTTGAAATGGATGAATTGTACTGTATGCAAACTATAGCTTTTAAAAATGGTTAATTTTTTTTAAAGGTTGCATGCTTTAGCTTGTACAATGCATCTGCTTGTCTGCATTTTAGGTGGAGCGTGAAAACCAGTGTGCAGGTGGAGAGGGTCTCGGTGTCTCGAGACACACAAGAACTGGAGGAAGATGTGCATGTGTGAGAAACTGAGTCAGCTTCTCAGTGTCCGCAGAAGGACTCACAAGGCTGTTGGTTTTGTTTTTCACTAGGTGTCAACAGCACCTTCTCTTTCACCTTCTTTCTCTCTTTCTCCTCCTCCTTCCTCTTCATTGAATTGACCCTTTTCCTTAATTTGAGCATAAAGAAAATATCTAGTTACTTGAAGTTTTCCACAACTTGCATTGTGATTGATTATACACCAAAATACTGCTTGTGGAATCTTCCTGGAAGAAAACACAATATTCCAGATTCCTTACATAAATAATTTTTAGAGAATGAAAAATCAGTGTCAGTATTTCCCTCTGGTTACATTCCAGACCTCTTTAGTTCTGAGCATGCATCTGCCGGCCAACCTGTGAGGCGTCTGCTGAGCTGCTGAGCTGGAGTCAGTGGAAGTCCGTGGATTTCAAACACATTAAGTGCAGAGGCGACACACCGATCGTGCAGCCTGAAAGATGGACACATTTTACATCTGTCCTGTGTGGCCCAGGGAAACAAAGGCCACACTCTCACCCTTTCATACATGTTCATGCATTTCTCCTCAGGGGAAAAATAAGTATCTGTCAAATAACACAGTAAAGTAGTTTCACTTTCCACTTTGAGTTCAGCTAGCATCTCCTCAGCGAGTAGGCGTGAGGGCGTTTTTGAAGAGGAGGAAGGAAAATCCATCAGGAGTAGAAGAGAAAAGAGAAACTGGAGGAAGAGCTTGGAGGGGAAGCCTGGAGTGGGCAGGCTTCGGGACTTCGCACAGAGGAGAGGGGAGGGGGTGGGGCTCCGGGCTCCCCGCTGCCATCTATCCATCTTCCCTGGTAGTAGATGAATAAATAAAGATGGGAAATGGAGTCAAGGGAAATCATTAAAAACAGTTTCAAAACCGTATCCCTAGAAAAGTAACATATCACCCCATATCCCTACCTACCTATACACACACACATACACACACACACACGCACACGCTCTTTCTCTCTTTTTCTTTTCTGAACAAGGGCACTCCGTGGTTCTTTCCTGGTCACTTGGGAGAGGCCTGAAGCCCACTCCTAACTGCCCCGGAAAAGAGAAGTTTGCTGTACACCCTGAAGCGTTTCCCCAGAAGACCGCTTTGATGTGTTTTTATATTCCAGATATAATCAGTTTTAACACACAAGTTTAATTCCAAGTTTATTGCTTCATACATGTTAGGTCAAACCTGAGTGTTTATTTAGATAAGTGTTCAGGACTTTTTAAAGTCAAATTTTCAACTCGTGAGTTTAAAGTTTTCTGAAGAACATTTTGAAACATAAACATAGTTTTAATTTAAGATCTGCTAAGGCTCAAAAGTGTCATGGGGAAGGGAGGCCATAATTTCTAATTATAAAGTATTGGGGGCGATAAATTCACATGACCTTTGCAGGAAAGTTTATGACCATGCCACCACAGGGCAGGGGCTTTATGAGGGGCCGGGGCATGTGCGGTCACCAAAGGCCCCTGCGTGTTATTTAGAGAGAGTAAAGAAAATCACACTCCCCCATCCCTAGGGCCTGCTCTTTCGACGGCGCCACTGAGCAGCAGAGTGTGACATGCAGCTGAACGGGGATTTCCATTTCTGAAAATACACCTGGGATATTATTATCATGCTGAGGGAGCCGTAGGGATCATCCACCCAGCCTGTTATTGCACGGAGGGGAAACTGAGGCCCATAGTGGAGAAGGTAATACCCAAGGTCATCTGCTAGCCAATGACAGAAGACAGAATCCAGACTTCTCCTGGCCCCGTTCTTTTTCTCCACTTCTCCATAGCCTGGTGCTGTGGCTCTGTTTTGCTCTTTTCCTTCCTTCTCCTTCTCCTTTTCTCCTTCTCTTTCTCTTTCTCCTTCTCCTTCTCCTCTTCTTCAACAAGGTCCTGCTCTGTCACCTGGGCTGGAGGCAGTGGTGCAATCACAGCTCACTGCAGCCTCGACCTCCTGGGCTCAAGGGATCCTTTTGCCTCAACCTCCCTAGTAGCTGTAACTACAGGTGCACACCACCACGCCTGGCTAACTTTTGTATTTTTTGTAAGATAGGATCTTGTTATGTTGCCCAGGCTGGTCTTGTACCCTAGGCTCAAGTGATCACACATCTCAGTCTCCCAAAGTGCTGGGATTACAGGCATGAGCCACCGCAGCCGGCATTCCTTTTCTTATATGATAAAAAACAAGTGTTTCAATTGCCTGCCTTCCTGCTCTCAATTAGCATCTACACGCAGCAGGAGGTGGTGGGTCCAGGTGAGCTCCCGCCTTAGCCCAAGCCAACCTCTAGATACTTCACAGTCATGGGAAGAGAAACCAAATGCTGCAGCTCCTGCCTCTCCACTCCCTGCTCTTGACTCCCACTCTGGTGCCCTCATCCCCTCCTCACCCACTGCCATTCCTTGTCTGGCTGGGCACTGGGCTGGCTCCATCTTCCAGCTGCATCATTTTTTCCTTAGAACGCTTGTTCATTTCCAGTTGCCTTCAAAAGGAAATCCAAACTCCTAACTGGTTTCACAAGACCCTTGGGAATCTGGTCCACACCTTCTCCTACGGTGCTGCCAGCACCCCCAGTGGATGTGCTCATCTGCCCAGCACCTCCTCCCACTCTCAGGGCACTAACCTGCCCTTCTTATCCCATCCCATCCCGGGAGCCCCAGCTGGAGTCAGGCCAGCAGAGCCCCCTGCCTGGTGTCTCTGCCAAGCAAGAGAGGGAGGCTGTTTAATGAGCACTGCTGTCCTAGAAGGATGTGACCCTGGAGTGTCCCATCTCCTATCATGCACAGGAAGAAGTGAGGCCCACACACAGAGGGAGGCAGAGTTAAAGCATGGAGAGAAAGGAGAGGGATATAACGTCCTTGAAACTCCTGGATCCAGCTAAGTCTGAAGCCAGCCCAAGCCTGCACTTACCAAGTAGTGAGCCAACACATTTCTAATAAGCAGGGTCAGGTTGAATGTTTGTTACCTACAACCAAGAGAGTGCTAACCACTGAGCCCCGAGGTCTGAGCCGCAGGGCCCTCCCCATTTCAGAGACACAAATGCCTCTTTCATGCCTTTGGGTCTTGACACATCGTCAGCTCTTCGCCTGAATGAGTTTTCTCCCTCCTCTGCCTGGCAGGTGTTACTTGCTGTATTAGTCAGGGTTGTCTAGAGGGACAGAACTAATAGGATAGTTGTATATATGAAAGGGAGTTTATGGAGGAGAATTGGCTCCCAGGATCACAAGGGGAGGTCCCACAGTAAGTCGTCTGCAGGCTGAGGAGAAGGAAGCCAGTCCGAGTCCTCAGGCCTCAGAAGTAGCGAGGCCAACAGTGCACCCTTCAGTGTGTGGCTGAAGGGCTGAGGGCTCCCAGCAAACCACTGGCAAAGGCCCAAGAGTCCAACAGCTGGAGAACCTGAGTCCGACGTTCAAGGGCAGGAAGCTTCCAGCACGGAAGAAAGATGAAGGCGGGAAGACTCAGCCAGTCCACTCCTCCCACGTTCCTCTGCCCCCTGCTTTATTCTAGGCTCGCTGGCAGCTGATTAGATGGTTTCCACCCAGACTGAGGGTGGGTCTGCCTCTCAGTCCATGGACTCAAATATCAATCTTTGGGATTTACACCCTTCAATCCAATCAAGTTGAACATAGGAACCATCACACTTGCCCTTTGCTGATGCCTTTCCAGGCGCCCCAAACCCTGCTGGTCATTCCCTTCTCAGCCTTCTTAGCTTGGATTCAAAACCCCACTACATCCCTCAGCATCCTGTCTTATAAAGCATCTGTTGTCCTGGCGACATGGCTCAGGCCTGGAAATTCCAGCACTTTGGGAGGCCAAGGCAGATGCGTAACCTGAGGTCAGGAGTTCGAGACCAGCCTGGCCAACATGGCGAAACTCTGTCTCTGCTAAAAATACAAAACTTAGCTGGGCGTGGTGGCTCACGACTATAATCCCAGCTACTTGGGAGACTGAGGCAGGAGAATCGCTTGAACCTGAGAGGCAGAGATTGTGCAGTGAGCCAAAATTGTGCCATTGCACTCCAGCCAGGGTGACAGAGCGAGACTACATCTCAAAAAAAATTATCTGTCTATTGGCTCCTACCCCACTTCTTAGCACAATCTTAAGCACAGTAAATAATGATCAATTAGAAGGTACTGTATTAAAAATTTGCTGTGTTTGATTTCTTCCCGTAGTTGAACAGTAAATCGCGTGTATTTTTATTAGGGTGCGTCCTTACTGCGTGATGAGGAGAGATGCCCACATGATTCCTGTAGTCCCTCCACTCCGCCCTCATTTGAAAGTGGTATGTTTGAAGAAGTTAAATGAGTAGGGAGCTGAGCAGGGTGGGAAAGAGAGGGCAGAGGATGTGAATGACAAATCTGAAGATTAAAAATCAGGGCAGGACAGTGAGAATGGGATATGGTTTAGCTGTGTCCTCACCCAAATCTCATCTAGACGTGTAGCTCCCGTAATTCCCATGAGTGGTGGTAGGGACCGATCGGGAGGTAATAATCATGGGGCAAAGGCCTAGAAGGAGCTGGAAAGATACTCTGGAAAATTTGAGCCAGAGAGGAGAACCCGGCAGTGCTGCAAGATGAGAGGGTTCGTAGTGAAAAAAGGGTAAATGTGTGAAAATCCACATTCTGAATGGTGAGATCCCTTGCCTACGTCCCTTCCCCTCCTAAGTCTCCCAAGACCCTGGAACCCAAGCTTTTGCCCCAGAGCACGTGGGGGAGGAATTCCTCCCTGGAGAGAGGGGCTAGCCACAAAGAAAAATAGCAATAACTAGGGGTCTTCCCCCAAGTGTGACTGAGTCCCCAGCTGTCCATCCCAAAGTAAGCCTACTAATGACAATGGTCTCTCTTCTCACATATACACATATACACACCCACACACGCACATGCACACACATACACACGGAGCTGCCAATCAACTTTTTAATGCCAAAACCCGAATCTGGGCTTGGCCTTGTGACTTAACCCATAGAATACTGGCATACATGTTAGGAGCAAAAGCGTGTGCCTTGAAGCTTGTGCTCTTCCGCTGCGGTTGGAGTTCTGAGACCACAGCAAGAACAAGCTCAAGCCAGCCTGCTGGAGAAGCCACGTGCGGGAGTACCAGGGGGTGAGAGCTGGCCCCTACCACCTCCAGATCTGTGACAGAGGCCATCAGGCTTAAGCCATGGGACGACCACAGGCACATGAGTGACACCAGGCAGGATTGCCAAAACAAAAACAAACAAATAAACAAACAAAAAACCACCCAGCTGAGCACAATCTGAACTGCTGGCCTACAAAACTGTGAGCAAATACAATGGTTGGTGTTTGAAGGCACTAAATTGGAGGGTGGTTTGTTATGTGAGTGTGATAATAGATATGAGATAGACTGGAAGGGTGTAAGGACATCAGCCACCTGGCTATCTGGGGAGCAGGAAGTTCCAGGTAGGCTCTTGTGTGGGGACATGCACTGAGCAAGGCAGGAGCTGCCAGTAGCCCAGAGTTACTGGAGTGGAGTGAGCCAGAGACACAGAGCCTGGGACTGGAGAGGTCATGGGGCATGATCTTTGTCAGACTGGGTGGGCCTTACAGATGTTGGCAAAGACAGGCATTTATACAAAGTGAAATGAGCCCTTGGAGGGAGCAGAGCAGAGGAGGGCTGAGATCTGCCTGCATCCTGATGATGTGGTGGAGCCTGTCTGCTAGCCCTGGATTTCCTGGAACCGGCTGCCCCAGCCAGGGGCTAGATGACTTGCAACTTCTCAAGTGGTGCTGGGTCCTGCCTCCAGCAGGTGCATCTCTCTTTCTATGATGTTAGTTATCATGGACCAGAAGTGTCTGAATCCATTCCTAGGTCAGGGGGTTGCAAAACGGTGATGTTATAATTCTACTGTCCCTCCTTCATTGTTATCTGGAACACTTCTACAGACAGAAATATTTTCTCATCAACGCTCACATTGCCTTGATGATTCAGTAAGAGAGGCGGGTTAAATGCATAATTCTTTCCCTTTACTTACCTATTTTTGGGACCATGATCCATTTCCTAGCAATAGCCAAAAATTACCAATAAGTTTTGTATTTAAGTAACGTTGAGACTTAAGGCCTTTTGCCATCAGTGATATGTTTCCGTCTATTGCAGTTACTTTTCTCATTCATGCTCATTTACCCTGAAGTGGGGAAACACTTCAGTTCCTTCCTGGTCCTTTTAACCGGACCATGGTAGTTATTGATGACTTCCTTCCCTTCTGGTATAGTAAGATGCTGCAGACTTACCTTGTTTTACCCCAGACTGAGGTCAACCATTTCTTCAAGGAGAGACCAAACTCTGAATGCTAGCAGTGCTCCTTGCCAGCCGGTGGCTCACTGTTCCGGTTCTTTTCAGTGCTCAGGGCCAGGAAATACAGACTCAAGTCCGTAACTGATGTTTTCAACAAATTTAGAATTACGTCGTTTTACTTAACTTCTTTTGTTTTATGTTCGTACCTCTTCTCTTTGAGGTTGGAGATCTTGATTCCCAAAGACATGAACATAATTATTCATATGGCTCAGCTCACAATACAGTTTTGGAATAACAACAGCAATTTTATTACTAGAAACATGAATGCTGAAATGTTTAAGCCTTTTTTTGCAGCTTTTTTTCCCTTTAGAGTATATTTCACTAGGATGTAAGGCAATTATAGTGTTTTAAAGCTAACAAATTATTTTTGTCTGCATGATTGAACCACCAATATGATACAAATTTGTTTGATTTTGCTTTTGATTTTTTAGGGATTTCTATTTTTTTTTCATTTTACTTGACTTTACATATATAATTGTAGGAACATTTACATGATTCCAGAGTCAAATCTACAAAACAAGATTTATTTGGGAGGACCTGGCTTCTATCCCAGCCCCCTACACCCTATTCTTTCTCTGATTCTATTTATGTCTTGTTTAATCTTTTCATTTTCATTTTTAGTCGAAATTTGGTATATATTCCAAGTTTTTAAAAAGTCATATGAATTTCATGCAAGAACAGCTTTGATTATATCTCAAAGGCATTTAAAAAATGTGTGCCAGCTGGGCGCTGTGGCTCATGCCTATAATCTGAGCACTTTGGGAGGCTGAGGTGAGCAGATTACTTGAGGTCAGGAGTTTGAGACCAGCCTCGTCAATATGGTGAAACCCTGTCTAAAAATACAAAAATTAGCTGGGTGTAGTGGTGAGCATCTGTAATCCCAGCTACTCAGGAGGCTGAGGCAGGAGAATTGCTTGAACCCAGGAGGCTGAGGTTGCAGTGAGCCGAGATTGTGCCACTGTACTCTAGCCTGGGTGGCAGAGTGAGACTTTGTCTCAAATAAATAAAAATAAATAAATAAATAAATAAAATAAATAAAAATAAAAATGTGTGCCAAAGGCCAGTGTTAGCTCCCCTTCACAAGCAGATGTTAGTGATGTCAAGAAGTCAAAGCAACAGGGTGGGCGGAGCCCTAGTGTCTACCTTCTAAACCACAGTCCAGAAATGTGGGTGTCTCATCAGGATTCCATTATGAAGAACAAGGCCCACATTGCTTAAGCAGGAAACGACTTATTAGAAGCTGTGACAGAATCGTTTGTGGAGCTGAATGAGCAGGCTGTAGGTAGAGCTGTCAAGGCTGGTTTCCAGGCCATACTGCAGAGCTAGAGTTGCTGACTCATCGCATCCAGAAACCAGTGAATCCAGAACCACCTGGAATCAAGGAACCACTCCTGCTGCAGCCAGCTCGGAGCCACAGCGCTCTCGCACCTCTCAACATCCAGTGCTTGGACACCATGCTGCCAAGAAAACCAGACACCTTCGCCCTGGGCTGACCGGTGATGTGCAGGCATCTGCCCATTCCCCTTCACATCCCTAGAGTGCATCTTACTGACCACGGCTGCCAGAGCCTGCAAAAGGTCATTTTCATCTTCCTATCTGCTGCAATTCAAGAAGAAAGAAGAGAGGCTAGATGGAAAGGAGGATGAGGACCCACACAGGGAGGAACGATGCCACCAGGAGATGACACTGTTCAACATTGCTGGGTTAGCAATGTCAGACACTGGAGGGCAGGGCCGCCACCCTGCAGCTGTGCCTTGGGCCCCCCGAGGGATTTCTCAAGGAGATTATTTCTCATCTTTTTTTAAATGTTGATTAGAATCTATAACATTTCTCTTTTTTCTTGACATATTGGTTGTACATATTTTTGGGGTATTTTGACACCTGTACATGATGCATAACCATCAAATCAGGATAATTGGGATATCCATCATCTCCAACATTTGTCGTTCCTTCTGTTGGAAACATTATATGACTTTTTTTCTAGCTGTTTTGACATATACAATAAATTATTGTTAAGCATAATTTCCCCGCAGTACTGCAGAATACTAGAACTTATTTCTTCTCTATGACTGCATTTTTGTACCCCTTGGCCAACTTCTCTTTGTCCGCCTCTCTCCCCTCTCCTTCCTGACCTCTGGGAACCACGATCCTACTCTCCACCTCCATGAGATCTGATTTTTTAGCTCTCACAGGTGAGTGAAAACACGAGATATTTATCTTTATGTGTCTGGCTTATTTCACTTAACACAATGACCTCCAGTTCTATTCATGGTGCTGCAGTAACAGGAGTTCATTCTTTTCATGTCTGAATAGTATTCCATTGTGTATATATATCAGATTTTTTAATCCATTCATCTGTGATGGCAACTTAAGTTGATTCAATATCTTGATCAACATGAAGAGTGCTGTGATGAACACAGGTGTGCAGATACCTCCCCCATATAGTGATTTTCCTTTCTTTCTTTCTTTCTTTCTTTCTTTCTCTTTCTTTCTTTCTACATTTTTTATTGTACTTTAGGTTCTGGGGTACATGTGTACATCATGCAGGATTGTTGCATAGGTACACACATGGCAATGTGGTTTGCTGCCTCCATCCCCCCATCACCTGTATCTGGCATTTCTCCCCATGTTATCCTCCCCAACCTCCCTACCCTCTGCTGTCCTTCCCCTGGTCCCCCACAACAGACCCCATTGTGTGATGCTCCTTTTTTTGTTTTTGTTTTTTGAGACAGAGTTTCGGTCTGTCGCTCAGGCTGGGGTGCAGTGGCGCAATCTTGGCTCACTGCAACCTCTGCCTCCTGGGTTCAAGCAATTCTCATGCTTCAGCCACCAGAGTAGCTGGGATTACAGGCACACACCATCATGCCCAGCTAGTTTTTTGTATTTTTGGTACAGACGAGGTTTTGCCAGGTCAGTCAGGCTGGTCTTGAACTCTTGGCCTCAAGTGATCCACCTGCCTTGGCCTCTCAAAGTAACAGAGGGGATTTTTAAAGGAGAATCCTGCTTGTCCAGGATGTGTGCCCTGGGCTTTAGGTTCTAGCTTTTTGTAAGTAGGATTCCATCCTGCTGGTGTCATTGTTGAAATTCAGCAGAAGATTTGCTCTTGGACTTGACATCCAGAAGGTGTTCTGATGCCCATCACTGGGAATACACTGGACTTTACCACTAGATGTGAGAAGCATCTTCAACCCTGGTTTTTAGGACTGAGAAATGCTTTTACAGTGACCCCCCAACTCCCATCACTGCTCTATCACTCAGAAATGTGCTGGATGATTGAAATCTTGTCAGGTGGTGGGTGGTTGCTGGGAGGCATAAAATATTGCTAGAATAAAGCCAACAATACGTGGTCCAAGGATAGCTTTTTCCCAAGACAGCATGTTTTTAACATTCAGCAACGTGATACTGAAGGCCCCTAGAATCCACAAAGAAGTGCTGAAATTTTGTCAAATAATTCTCAATAACTCATCTCTGAAAATTTGTGGTTTCTTAAAAGAATGGGTCATGTTCACCGCCACCTCAATCTAAGAGAGAATAACTCAAAATGAAGGCACCAAGACTAGCTGGATGGAAACGTGTCCGTGGAGTGCTGTGTTAGTGGGAGACTGCTGCTGCTAATCATGATATTTGCTTTGCAAAGAAGAAAGTGCTGTTTGACTGGGAGATGCTGGTGTCAGCCCCTTGATCAATGTCATTGATTCTGTCATCTGCTGGATTGATTCTGTCACACAAATATGGGCTGCTCTGTCATCTGCTTTCAGTTCGCTAATTTCGAGTGGAGGTGACAACCCACCGCATCACTGGGAATGGAAACCAGAGCCTTTAACAATGTCTTGGGATTTGTCTCGTGGCTCCATCAAGAACTTCATAGAGCTAAACCACAAAAGGATCTGCTGAAGAACTCAGGTGGGCTCACCTGTGCAGGCATTTTGACAAAAGGTAGCAACAATAGCATTCAAATGCATAAATTCATTGCTTTATATAGCTCCTGAGAGTTTACTAATTTTTTTTCACATCTAAGCAAGGACACAGTTTATTATTCCAAGAAAGCCCAAAGGCTGTATAATTGTGTCCTGTTCTTCTTCTTCTTCTTCTTTTTTTTTTTTTTGAGATGGAGTCTTGTTCTGTAGCCCAGGCTGGAGTGCAGTGGCACGATCTTGGCTCACTGCAACCTCCGCCTTCCGGGTCCTGGTTCAAGGAATTCTCCTGCTTCAGCCTCCTGAGTAGCTGGGATCACAGGCATGTGCCACCATACCCAGCTAAGTTTTCTGTATTTTTAGTAAAGACGGTGTTTCACCATGTTGGCCAGGCTGGTCTTGAACTCCTGACCTCGTGATCCACCAGCCTCGGACTCCTAACGTGCTGGGATTACAGGCGTGAGCCACTGTGCCCAGCCTCTATTCTCTTTTTTAGACACAGTCTTGCTCTGTGGCTCAGGCTGGAGTGCAGTGACGTGATTGGCTCACTGCAACCTCTGCCTCCTGGATTTAAGAGGTTCTCCTGCCTTAGCCTCCCGAGTAGCTGGGATTATATGCATGCCTCACTACGCTCAGCTAATTTTTGTATTTTTAGTAGAGATGGGCTTTCACCATGTTGGCCAGGCTGGTCTCAACCTCCCAACCTCAGGTGATACACCCTCCTTGGCCTTCCAAGTGCTGGGGGATTATAGGTGTGAACCACCGTGCCTGCCCCTATTCTTGAAGACTGTCCCCAGGTGACAATCCCAGCAGTGTCTTTCCACTGCAGCAGGATTAAAGCCAAACTAATAGCCATCAAATTCGCTGTGAAAACACATCACCTTCTGGTACTTGCTGCCCTAAGGAAAACGTGCAATAGAAGAATCTTCCAGAACACCACGTCATTTTTTTTTAAACAAAGTTGCATGAAACAAGGCACTTTTTTACATATGTGAAAGGAAGCATTGACAGGATTTTCCATACTCAATAATGAATAAGTACCCCAAGAACTGTATTTACTTCCATGAATCTTTATTGCGTGATATTTAACTCAAGTCCAGTGAGGCTGGGTGGTCCTGCAATGAATACTCACACAGAGATACATTGTATTACTTATGGTATTAATAAATCGGCTTTATTAGCCTTATCACTGACTTAATTTTTAAAAGAAAAAACTCAAACTAAATCAATAACCTGAGTATTATTTCCTAAATTGATGACATTTTCATTTGAGTTTTAATTTAGCAAATCCCCTTCCTCAAAAGAGAGAAATGCTGTCACTTCCCCAGCTAACTTGCAGGTGACATTGGAAACGCTGCTAAATGTCACTGTGCCTCATTTTCTCCCATTCCTGAAAGGGGTCACTGCCCAGGTAATGACTGTGAGGGACTGACAGTGCAGCACAAGACAGATACTGTGAATTCCATTAACAAAGGTTTTTTCCAGCGGCCATCAGTATCACAGACTCCAATACTTTAATTCATTGTTAAAGTATTTTAAAATAGAAAAGATATGCCGTGAAGAAAGCGTATCCAGACTATTGAACTGGGCTGTTGGAGGGCGGCTGGGGGTCTCAGGTGAAATCCTCCATGCCCATCTCCCCAGGCAGAAGTGAGCCTGCAATCCAGCTTGCACTCCCCTTCCAAAGCGTCCCCGGGGCCTCTGGTCCTCAGGGCTGTACTGAGCCCTGCTCTGCTCAGGACCAAAGCGGAGCTGTTTTTCTTTCAAATTAAACTCTGAACTCTCTCTGCTGGAGAGAGAGACAGAAAGAGATACACCAACAGAACCAGAGAATGATACAGGAGCATGCAGCAGACAGAGGCAGAGAGACAGGCAGAGAGGCAGAGAGGCTGGGTTGGCGAAACAGGCTACCAGGCAGCTCCCCTACTAGTAGTAAAAGCCCTCCCCACCTGGGAAGGGGGAGATGTGGCCATCTGGGTCCTTAGACCCACGCAGGTTGGTAAAAGAGCAGCAGATCGCTGCTGTCACTGAGCGGAGAAGCCAAGGAAAGGCCAGCTCTGGAAAAACAGGCCCTTTTCATCCGTGAAGCCCCAGGAGGGGCCGCACCCCAGCAGGGGCAGGACGGCTTCTCTCTCTCTCTCTCTCTCTCTCTCTCGTTCCTTAAATTTTTATCTGAGAATTATAAAAAAAGGGATCAGGAAAGCTATTTTGCTGTGCTGGAGGAGCCAGGGGCCTTCCCAGCGCGGGGGAAGGAGGGCGGTCAGGCCGGGTGGGGCTGGGTGCGGTGGCTCTGCAGAACCTTTAGTCATCAGACTGTGGGGCCGCGGGTCCGGGGCGCAGACACGGAGTCACGTGCCCGCGAGGGCCCGTTCCTAGGCGTTCTGCCTTCCTTGATGGACTGTCGAGAAAACGGCCCCTAGAACGGCCAGAGCCAGGGCCCTCCGACAGGGGCGCGAAGGGCCGGCTCTCTGCCGTCTTCGGGTTTCCCCAGTCGGTGGTCGCGGCCCGCGGGCCCCACCTCGCGGCACGTCTGGCTGGCTGGAGGCGCAGCAGAGACCGAGCGCTCTCCGGCCTCGGGTTCAACTCCAGTAAAAGGGCCCAGCTCGCCCTTGATCACGCAGCTTGCCTGACAGCCAGCTCAGGCCCGGGCCTAATTGAGCCCGGGTCACCTGGGAATAGGTTCAAAGGCTTCAAAGCCGTAAACCACCTCCAGGCCCAGAGCCAGCGCGGCCTGGCAAACAAAGAGCCCCCAAACCACTTCAAACGCGCTCGCGCTCGGCGTCCAGATGGCTCGGGGCCGGGGTCCGTGGTGTCGCTCGCCGAGGCCAGGCCCCACACTCCAGCCACGCTGTGCCCTCCTGCCTGGAGCTGCCCGCGGGCGCCCAGCGCAGCGGAGGCCGGGCCGGGGCAGCCTCGTGCAGCTCCCCGAGCGCCCTCTGTCCTCTGCTGACCTGCGCAGCGAAGGCGGAGAGCTGAGGTTGGGGCCGCCGGTAGTCGCCCCAACCCGCGCCTAGCGCCCTGGGCACCGGGCGCTCCCGCAGAGGCTCGCTGTGGCGTTGTTTTAAGGCAGTTAGAAGGAAGGTTCGGGAAGGGCGTCAGGCCGGGGCTCCCCAGCAAGCCCGCATGAGAAACGGTCCCCAACGCGCACGCTGGCCCGACGGGTGGCATCTCCGCGGATCTCGGCGGCACGTCTGTGGGCACGGGAGTCTCCAGGCGTCCCCGACTGTCCTCACGTTGGCGGTTGGGGCACAGAGACCGCTGCCCGCGCAGCTCTCCAGACCCCAGGCCTGAGCGTGCAGGCCGTGGTGCGGACTCGCCCCGCGCCCGGGGGCGGCCAAGACCCACACAGGTCTAGGAGGCTCCCGGCTGCGTCCTAATCTTCGGGGAGCGCATCTGGGGCTGGACTCGCCTCTCGAGCCCCTCGCGCCCAGAGAGAAACCCCGCCGCCCCCGCACCAAGGCCCGGTGGGGGCAGATCTCCACGCTAAGGCGCAGACAAAGCCAGGCTTGGCCAGGCCTAGGCTGGGGCGGCCGGAGAGTGGCCTGCGCTCTGGGTGGGGGAGCGGGCGGCAGGCTAGGACCCGGCCCCCGGGATGCCCTCCGCGGCCGGGGCCGAAGAGGGAGGCAAAACTGAAAGTGCCGCGCCGGGGGGCGGGGGCGGCCGGCGGAGGCCCCAGAGCTTGTCCTGCCCCCGGCCACCGCGGCCAATCAGCGCGCCGCCCTCGCTCCTGACAACTATTTAGCAACCCAGCCCGGCTAGAGTTTCCAAAAGAGTTAGAATAACTTCCTCTCCCGGAGACCTCGGTTTTGCACAAGCCGGCCTTGAAACCAGAGCCTTTCCAGCAACTCCGAGAGCGTGTGCTCGGCGACCGCGGGCTTGGCCAGCGGCGCGCGCTCGGCGCCCCGGCGCCCCCAGCCCCACGCGCGCCGGGCGGGCGCCATGGAGGAGGGCTCCAGCTCGCCCGTGTCCCCCGTGGACAGCCTGGGCACCAGCGAGGAGGAGCTCGAGCGGCAGCCCAAGCGCTTCGGCCGGAAGCGGCGCTACAGCAAGAAGTCGAGCGAAGACGGCAGCCCGGCCCCGGGCAAGCGCGGCAAGAAGGGCAGCCCCAGCGCTCAGTCCTTCGAGGAGCTGCAGAGCCAGCGCATCCTGGCCAACGTGCGCGAGCGCCAGCGCACCCAGTCGCTCAACGAGGCCTTCGCGGCGCTGCGCAAGATCATCCCCACGCTGCCCTCTGACAAGCTGAGCAAGATCCAGACGCTCAAGCTGGCCGCCAGGTACATAGACTTCCTCTACCAGGTCCTGCAGAGCGACGAGATGGACAATAAGATGACCAGCTGCAGCTACGTGGCCCACGAGCGCCTCAGCTACGCCTTCTCCGTGTGGCGCATGGAGGGCGCGTGGTCCATGTCCGCCTCCCACTAGCGCCGCGCCACCCACCTCCGGACCGGCGCGCCAGGGTAGGTGCTGCGCGCTAGACGGGCGCCCTCCGTGGCGGGGGGCGAGGGGGGGCGGTAGGGGCGCAGGGGCGAGGGCCTGCGCGTGTCTCCTTGGGGAGGCCCCGAGGGCCGCGGCGGCGTGGATGCGGTGCGCTTTTCCTCCCGCAGGCGGGCGGGACGCTCCCAGTCCCAGGGGCACCTTTGCAAACTTCCACGCGAGAGTGTCAGTTGGGAAACGAACCGTCGGACCGCAGACTCCCCCGGCAAGGCCCGAAGGCACTTAGACGGTTGCATTTTTCATTCTCGGCGTTGTGTGGGTGTCCGTGGTTGGCGGTGGAAGGAGCGGGCATCAGAAGAACCTCCGCGGGCCGGCCGGGGACCTGGAGATGGGGACCCGCTGCCCTTTGCATCGCCGTAGCGCAGGCCGCTCGCGAACCTGCCCGAGCCGGGTTGTGCCGGGCAAATGGCTTCGCTCTCTTCCCGGACAGGGGCTGAGCGCGTTCGTCGGGCGGACACTCAGATCTCCCCAGCTGCTCGCGCCTGTGGCCCCGGCTGTCGGCGCCCTGGCCGACCCTGTGGGCGTGGAGGTGCGGGCCTGAGGCTCCACGGTTTGCCTAGGGAAGACGGGAGGAAACTGCCCAGCGCTTCGGGGCCAGAGCAGCCGCAGGGCCGGAGTACGGGAGAAGGGCCCTGGCCCGAGGGCGCAAAGCCCGAAGCTCAGAGGCCGGGGAGTCGGACGCAGCCGCGCGGAGCCCCAGGAAGTCCGCAGGCAGGGGGAGCCGACCTCGGAGCTGGGAGCTCCGGGTCCCAGCCTTGACCCTGGAGTGCCCGGGAGGGGCTCCGCCGGTGCCGCGTCCTGGGTCCGGCCCTGCAGGGGTGCGCGAGGGTTCCAGGCTGGGAAACAGGTCTGGGGGACAGGGAGGCGGTGCGCGCCGGGCCCGGCTCGAGGAGAAGGCTCCTGGGACACAGCTGCCAGGAGCACTCGGAGCTCTGGTTTCCTCTGGAAGAGCGATTAGGGCGTCCTGCACCGGTTCCTTTTCACCAGACACCTTCCAAGTCCCTTCAGACAAGCTTGAGCCACGGAGACGCCGTCCTTTCTCGGAGGCTCTGTGAGCAGGCGAGCCCCTCTCCCACCCGCCATCCAGGGCAATGGAGGGGCACGGGGTTCTTTTTGTGGGGGCTGCGTTAGAAATCCTTCCTCCTCAGTATGTTGTAGTTCCTCGCACATCTTGCGATGTTTTTATAAAAGTCTCTACTTCGCCCAGAAGGAATTTAGATTAATCAAGAGCACCCGGCCGCCTATTCTCCCAAACATATCTATTTCTTTTTTATGTGGTTCTATAATATCTGCAAATGTTGTTGCTGAGGCCACGAAAAGCTGATCTAGCGCAGGTGGGTTTTCTTTTTTAAAGCTTTTATTTCGGTGTCTCTGAAAATCCTTTCGATGAAAGAGCCTCCTGAGATAATGATAATTTTATAGTTTTTTAAAAAGAATTTTCAACAGAAAATAACTTGTGGGAATCTTCTCCTGTCTTTGTCAAAAACAGATGGAAAGTGTCTCAATCACATATTTCTCTAGGAAAGTTTGGATTGGCTTGAGTACTAAATGCTACAGTGGGGTAATACATTAATTCTGGTTTTTGCTGCCTAAATAATGAGCTTCCATTAGTTATTTCCATTTATGCTTTACCTCATTCATGGTTTACAGCACATCTGAAATAAGAACAAACAGATGAGCAATGTCATCTTTTTAAAAACACACACGTTGAGCCTTGTTTAAGGAAAATGTCATTGGAATGATTGTGAAGACTGCCCTCCAGAAAATTACTGAAAACAAATACTAGTAGATATACTGCTGCTAGAATTTAGTAGAAACATTTAAAATTCATTTAAAAATAATTACACTCCTCAAAACTTAGAGAATCAGTCATAGGTAACCATTAAAGATTATAGAAAAATAAAATGCAATACATGTAATAAGTAAAAACCGTGCTAAGAACTTGTTTGGAAAAAAAGCCCTTCAAAATGTAATAGATAATTACACAGTTAGTGAGAGAGTCAGCGATCTATACAGAGCCTATTTATTTTCATTTTTACGCACTGGACTGTAAGTGAGTAGTTCAGACTAGTTAGTTTCTTTAAACAGATATTCTAAAAGAACAGAAGAGAAACATGGACATTTTTATACCTGAATTATTCTGGACACACCTTGGTTTTACTTATCAGGCATGGTCGGCAAACATCTTGTCATTCTTTTTGTTTTTAACTCATTATTCCCTATAAGCATCAATACAATTATAACTGATGTGATTTCCTGAAAATGTTGCTAAACAGCATTTGCTATTTATTTGTGGCATTTCTGAGAAGCGTTTATTATATGCATCAGCAAAAAATATCTAGACATTTCAGTAAATTGTATGTGATTTTAATGTTTGATGCTGGATGTTTTCATGTCTATGAAGAAAACTGTGTCTAGACTAACAGCAACAGCAGCGCAAAGCCTAAATTGTCCTTTGATATGAAGAGAAATGTAAGAGATGCCAGAGTGTGGCTGGTGCTGATATCTATCCTGCCTTTCTTCTTTGGCCTGGTATTTAAAAGCACAATTAGACAATAAATCAGGTGTCTTTGGCCAGTCAGTTGGATTCATCTAATGGAAAAATCTCAAAAGGAGTTTTTAGTGTTGTCATGGAATGCCTGAGCCTTTGGAGCAGGGTCCGGGCCACCTGGCTTGGAGGGTCGGGGAAGGCGACCATTACTTATCAGACCTTCGTCTTGTTCCCTGCTGTGTGGTTAAAGAAAACTTCTAACTTCTGCAAAGCGTGCACAAAGATTTTCAACAGGTTACCTTACTCAACAAACTTTTTTTTTTTTTCTGAGAACTTTTAGCTACTTTGAAGAAATTGCATGACCCCTTCACTATCTAACATACGGTAGCCTTTTCCTCCCTCCTGAAAGTGTACTTCTCAAAGGTGTTAACTACTGTATTCTGGATACTAGAAAATCCGTTCTTCGTGGAGAAGAACAGAAATGCAGAATTCCAGTGGAGCTTCTGCTTGCTTAGAAGAAACAGAATGAAAGGCGGATCTCCCTGGAACATAAGCAACGTTTTGTTACAAAATGCCCATCAATAAGATCTAATGTAGGGATTTGACCTGTCAATGTGGGTCTTGTCCCCTTCCATACCAGCAGTCCTTCCCGCCGTGCATCAGGGAAGTCTTGTTCCTCATCTTGCTGGAGAGGAACTTTCTTGACTTCAGTGGCTGTTTGGGGTCATTTGAGAGAGAATTCTTCATTGAGGTTTTCTGAGACTCATATTTTTAGACAGATCTTGAGCTGAATCACATTTCCATCGTCCTTGCTTTACTCTCTTCTGGGTAAACGGCACAGAGGCTGGATTCGTTTTGCCTGGCCCAAAAAAAAAAAAAAAAAAATTAAAGAAAAAAACCACACATAAAGTAAACTCTTTCTGAGCGGAGCACTATAACTCATAACTTTAGTTTAAATCTGGGCTTAAAAAAAACAAATATTTTAATAAGCCAATTTTAAAGGCTGAACTTTTATGACAGTTTTTAAGCTTAGTATTTATATTAATTTATTCTCACTGGTGTCTTTAAAAACCCTGTGAATGCATGCTGGAATGTCTGTGTATATTTGTGTCTTTTCCTGGGAAAGGATAAATGTGCTGCAAAAAGCAAACCAAATACAGAACTCTCTGCTAGCAGAGAGTTCACAAATGAGGCAATAAAATTCAAAGACGAGACGAATAAGTTACTGTAGCCAAGGAATGGAAAGCCGTAAAGGAGAAACAGAATCTAGTAGATACGGACATGGATGTTTTCAAATGGGAAGCCAAGATGAAACACTAAAAACAGAAACTGATTAAAAGATATTCCACATGGTCACCTGAGTCTACATGTGATCAAACTGCATAGTGCTAAACACACACACACACACACACACACACACACACACACAAGAGTGCATGTAAAACTGGTGGAATCTGAGTAAGGCCTGGGGCCGATATTGACACCAGTTTCCTGGTTATGATAATTGTACCGCAGTTTTGCAAGATGTCATCACTAGAGGAAAGGAGTGAAGATATGAGAATCTCTGTATAACCTTTCTTGCAACTTCGTGTGAATCTCCAGTTATCTCAAAATTAAAATAAAAAAGATATTCCACAAAAATAGTAAATCTCTATATTTAGATAAGCAAATAATCTAAGAAATTACTACAAACTTTATCTCAGAGTAATAAACTAAAAATATGACTTGAGCAAAACTCCACACTTTATTTTTCTGATGATATTTGAGGAATCTCAATGAATTTCCAGTATGTAACTCATTAGAAGTGGTTCCTTTAAGGTCTTAAATAAAGAGTTGTATTCCAGAAATATGAAAGGAGAAATACCAATTATAATAGCAATACATTTATTCTGATACTAATAAATAAAATATTTTACAAAGAAATTTTGGGAAATATCTACCTTAAACCGGTTCCCTGTGTTACAGTTGCTTTTTAAGATACTAATTTTATATTAACTTTTTTTAAGCATACACACACCATTCTAAAGCCAGCGACTTATAAAAATTATTCACCAAGAAGTACAGAGATTGACGTTTTAGTATTTGGAGCCATACGCGGTGAGAGGGAGAGGACATAGCAGAGGAGACACACACACACACACACACACACACACACACACACACACAGAGAGAGAGAGAGAGAGAGAGAAGCTCAAACTCTAAGCCCAGGTATAGTTATTTTAAATTAATAATTGTTTTAGAAACATATTTTGTGTTTTTGTTTGGTAGAAAACCTTTGAATGAGTTTAGTGATATTAAACTCTGCCTTACCTCAATGCTGATTTCCAAGTGAGAGCTATAGGATTAAGAAGGTGAGTTTTAAGCTGCTGTAAACTGAGGCACAGCGGGATTCTCTTCCGTGATGATTAATGGCTGTCGCTTCAAAAGGAGACTTGGATCCGAAATTGGAAAAGCCAGCACGTAACTTGATTCCAACATGAGGGAAGCTTTTTAGTGTTTAGTTCAAAGTAGAGTCATTTTGAACCCAAACGGTATGGGACATGCTTCAGATATCTGGGCTATTTCATCCACACTGCAGTGTTTAGAATAATAGGGTGACCCTGTGATCGTGAGGATGAGAGAGCGTGACTGTGTGAGCCGACTGCAATGTCTGCCAGGCTGCCACTCACTGAGCAGTTTCCATCATAATATTGTTTTCCTCTGTTATTTGACCAGGGAAAGACGCAGATGACCCAGCTTCTGTTGAAGCCTCATGTAAAACTATAATTTGACTTCTCAGGTCCTAAGAGCGATGCCTTTAAAACTGGACACATCTTTCTTTAGTTCAGAATTTTCCCTTCACTGAAATGAAAGACAGGGCTGAACTCAAAGAGCTTTCAGTTATCAAATTCAGTTATCCTGGAAAATACTCCTGTCTTTTTAGTTCACATTCTGCCTTTAACAAAATAGCCATCAGCATCTTCTGGGAGGAAATGGGAGATTTTGTTATGTGGTCTGCCATTAGATTCCTGTTTCTCACACTCTGATTTGATGGGCAGTTCACCTCTGTGTTTCTGGATGTGCAGGTCTGGTGTGTGACTGACAGAAAAGATTTGGGCAAAGCCCTGGATTTTAATTGACCTTCCACCTTGACCAAACATCACACCCCACCCTGTGGCTGAGGTTTGTGGTGTGGTCACAGCAGAACCTTTCCGGAGCGCCAGGCAGAGCAGCTCCTCCCCAGGCGAGGCGAGGGCAGCTTTTTAGCCTCTTGCTGTGAGAGGGGAGGGTGAGAAACCTGGTGCTGTCTTCCCTGTGGAGAAAAACATGTTGAGACTTTCATCGTTACTACTGTTTTTCTATTGCTGTACAGTCAAAATGCCACCCTAGCGTTTCTGGTAAATCTCTGTAACTAGATGCCCCTGAAGGGTTGAGGGATTTCTGCCTGCTTCCGAGGTGGGGGTCCATGAGGGACAGCTTGGAGCATAAACGACCCCCTAAAAGAAAGCACAGGCCAGTCATGTACAATCGTGAGCTCTGCTGCCACGGCGGCTTTGTCTGTTCTACTTCGAATTAGCATTCTGTGTGTGAAAATGCAAGCAGCCAGCGTTTTCTTTTCATCACGAGATCTAGAAGCACCGTTTCCTTTCCCTCATCTCTGCTCTCTGAGTGGTTCCTGTGACCGGTGCGCAGAGGGCTGGGAGCTGCAAGCTGGCTGTCTGCGTTGACTCCCTGGACCTCTTACTTCTTCACTTCCACAACCCTGACTTTTAACGCCACAGAAGAGCGCGCAGGCGCGAGCTAGCCTGCAGGCTTGGCAAAACCTATACCAAGTCTCTTCCAGGAAGTTTGTGTGAACTCTAAATCTTAGTCTAAGGAGATTGTCCTGTCTTGATACATAACAGAATAAGGCAGTTATCATTTCCTTGAGAAATGCCTAAAATGCTGCAAATTGGAAGTAAAGGGAAAGGAAGGAGACGAAGGCATACTGTTTTTCTTGTATTAGGCATCCACGTGTCTCTATTCACATCATTGGACCTGATTGGCGAACAGCATCTCATTGAGGATTAATTTTCCTGAAATCAAATAATCCCCAATTATATACGACATATATACTGGTTTCTAACTATTCAACATCTTTAGAATGTGCCCTGCCGCCTGGTTTTCTGTCTTTCATGATCATCTGCATGTGTAGCTGGGAAGCCAAGAGAGAAACATGTGCTCATTTTGCATTACTTTTTCTGTCTGGTGAGCATTTCTTTTCCAGCAATTTTCTCCTACTGCTTCCCCCAACCCAGCGTATGCTCTTATACATTCTTGAGCTGAAACAGCGTCTTTTAAAAAATGATTAACTGAAGTCCACACGAGCTTTCACTGTATAAAAAGTAACAGAGGGAGAAGGATAAGCCACCACCAGGTCCGGTGACAGCTCAGTCACTCGTGGAGGGTAACACAGAATGACCGAGGACACTCTGAGGGGAGCGCTTCTAGGGGCTCCAGAAGCCTCTTGCGACCGTAGATGTGTGCTCAACACCCACCTCAGTGTGTGCTTGGCAACTCCCTCTCCTTCGTGGGCTTGTGTTGCTTTTTTCTAAAAGTATTGTTTCACCTGTACTAGAACAGAAGTGCCCCAATCAGATATCTGTACCCTAAGAATCCCAAGGTGCCCTGTTTTTGTTGATTTCTCTCATGCAGAATGACCTGTTTCAACGATCCCCAAACTCCCCAGGGGCCAAGCGGTGGCTGTGGCAGAGGGGGTGCATCCAGGAGTGGCATTTTATGGTCCCCGAAGTAGGGCTGGGAGAGCGCTTATCTCGAAGACCTGTCTTGTGTCACTGTGAAGGTGTTAACAGGAAGGGTCCATGTGGCCCATGTGAGCCGGCAGAATTCACTGAAGGAAATTTTACTGGATGTTAAATTATTGCTAATTCCAAAACTTTCTTTCAGGCTATTTTTTTTTTGAATAGAGATTTTCTTCTAATTAAACAACAAGCAAAGATGAGCACAGTTCCTTGCCTCGCTGCTCATTTCAGTGTGGCTCCTCGTTTCACTTCAGTTCACGAGTGAATAATGTCATGTCATTTCAGTGTTGAACAACGTAATTTCCATGTGCGTCCCCAGCACCTCTGTGTACAATAATCTATCATTTATAATTTATAACATGGAAAGGGTTGTTTTCTCATGAAGGACAAAGTAAAAGACAAGATGAGGATGTGAATAGGCCAAGTGATACAGAAAGAATTTCTTGAGGGATCAGGCCACGAAGGGGATTCAGGTCCCCTAAGAACGGGTCCCATTCTGTATTTATCAGCAAGTTTGTGTTGGGGCCGTGTGCCTCTCTCTGCTGCTGGCCGAGGGTGTCCCTCAGAGACCTAGAAGACAGTGGTTTTGCCGAAAAAGCACCCTTCCTGCCATCCCCGGAAAAATATCACTGTAAAAATCCAGCAGGGCCCCTCCACGCTGCCGCAGCAGAGGGACGCTGTCCCAGACACAGGGACTGGAAAAGAACCTCGGTGCTTCTCTTCCTGTTTGCTCCGAGACATCAACACAGTTCAGCAAAGTGCGTCAAAGAAGCCCCAGAGGAGGCTCTGCCTCTGAGGGGCCTGTGACAATTGCAGGTGCTTCAGATGCCAGAGAAAGCGGAGGTCCCCCGAGGAAGGTGGTCAGGGGGCCATCTGCTATGCCTGGGGTCAAGGACTGCTGGAGGGGGCTTGGGTTGACCTGGGACTGTTCAGGGAAGGGGCACTCTGGGCATGGTGCCCCCGCATGACGGGAGGGCCCTCCTGTGACAGAGGAGGGGAGCAAGAGGAAGGACGCTGCTGGCTGTCTGCATGTAGCCGCCCCACCACCCTGTCCCTTCCCTGGTCCCTGAGGCCGGGTGGGCCTTGGAGCTCTTCGCTGAGGCTCCAGTCACCCATCAGGTTGTGCTGATGAATGTCTGAGCGTGAGCCCAGCACAGCTCAGTGTTTGCCAAGGTTAAGGAAAGGAAGCGGCAACTCAGCATTGATTTCCTCCCCCTGGATTTAATAGCGATAGATCTCGCCCTGCAGTCAGATACCACTTTAAAAGGCTCGGCTCATCTACAGACGGCTTCCAGGAGAAGATCATGCCAGGCTGCCGCTGAGGTTTGCAGAGGAAGCAGAACCAGCCGTGTCTTTGCGGAGAGAAGCCAAACGACCATCTTGTCTGTCTCGTAAAGCATCCTTCTGCTTGAGTGTCAGAGCTCTTTGGACAGCGATAAAACATTATGTTGAGGCTGGGCACAGTGGCTCACGCATGTAATCCCAGCACTTTGGGAGGCAGAGGTGGGCAGATCACCTAAGGTCAGGAGTTCGAAACCAGCCTGGCCAACATGGTAGAACCCTGTCTCTACTAAAAATGCAAAAATTAGCCAGGTGTGGTGGCGCATGGCTGTAATCCCAGCTACTCGGGAAGCTGAGGCAGGAGAATCGCTTGAACCTGGGAGGTGGAGGTTGCAGTGAGCTGAGATCCTGCCTCTGCACTCCAGCCTGGGTGATAGAGTGAGACTCCGTCACTTGGACCATCAGTTTGTGTCGTACCGTTTCCTGAAAGTCACAAATATTGTTCAATGTTAATTACATGATTTTACTTTTCTGAGCAGAAAGAGGAAAAGGGAGAGTGAGGAGACAGAAAGTGAAGCTGGTGTGCATTTCTGTCTCCCTGGGCACACCCACTGGGCTTTCTCCTACTTGGTTTGTCACAATGGGAAACTGTAATGAACTAATTCTGAGAACTTTTAAATGCTTATGACTATACATGATCGATGTGACGCTCTACAACAGATTTTGCAATGAATTTAAGTCACTGTTTCCGTAATAAATCATATGTGACTCTTCCTTTTAGTAAACTTTTGACGTGGTATTTTTCTAATTTGGGAAATTGTAATTAGGCAGAAACCAAAGCCTGTGACTTTGTGAGAGGCAGGCTAGCTCTCCAAGTGAATCTCTTGGGCAGAACCCATTGTCTTGTGTCTGGGGTATCCACAGTCAAGAATAAGGCTTGACTAGAATTAAGCAAGGCATGGAGAGCACTTTTCTGCCCACAGCCTTGCAATTTCCCATGTGGTCCTAGGCAAGTCGTGGCCACTCTGTGCCTCAGTTTCCCCATCTGTGAAATAATGGACTAAGTTTCTGATAGCCCTCTGGCTACCAGAATTCTAAGAGCCAGTAGAACCCTGTAATTCCACTGTTAGGTATACACCCCAAAACATTGAAAACAGGTGTTCAAACAAACATTTATACATGAATATTCATAGCAATATTATTCACAATAGCCAAAGGCTGGAAACAGCAAAGTGTCCATGAACTGAGGATCCGTAAAACGTAGCCCGTCTATACAGTGGAATCTAATTCAACCATAAAAAAAAATGAGGTCAGGCGCAGTGGCTCACACTTGTAATCCCAGCACTTTCGGAGGCCAGTGGGGTCAGCTCACCTGAGGAGTTCGAGACCAGCCTGGCCAACATGGTGAAACCCCATCTCTACTAAAATTACAAAAATTAGCCAGGCGTGGTGGTGTGTGCCTGTAGTCCCAGCTACTTGGGAAGCTGAGGCAGGAGAATCACTTGAACCTGGGAGGCAGAGGTTGCAGTGAGCTGAGACCTCACCATTGCACCAGCCTGGGCAACAAGAGTGAGACTCTGTCTAAAAGAAAAAATGAAGTATGATACGTGCTACAGCGTGGATGAACCTTGAAAACATGATGCTAAGCTCAAGAAGCCAGATGACTATATATTGTGATATTTGGGATTTCATTTATATGAAATGTCCAAAATAAGCAAATCCACATAGACAGAAAGGAGACTGGAGGCTTCTCCGGATTCATGGGAGGGGTGTGGGGGTTGAGTGCTGAACAGGTATGGAGTTTCTGTTTGGAATAATACAGAACGTTCTGGAACTAGATAGTGGTGATGCTTTCACAGCAAGGTGAATGCACTTAATTCCACTATACTTTAAAAGTTCAAATGATAAATTTTGTATGTATCTTACTACCATCACTGAAAAAAAATCCTACTTCCCCGACGTTGCACAGCTCTGGTAACTGAGGTGCTCATTTGGTGGAAGAGGGGTTAAGGGCTAAGCGTTCACCCTTCCCTCACTTTTCAGAGATGTTATTCAGTTCATCCTCCTCCATCGGTGCTTATCTGACTATTCTAGTTGTGCTTAAGAACATTTTCCTTTCGACATCTAGTTCTTAGTGTGTTTATTCACACACACACACACACACACACGAGTCAAACAATTCTGCTGGCACACTGTTTCTTTTGACTGCCCTCTGCTTTTCGTGACATGTCAATTACTCCTCTCAAAGCCTCTCCACGGTAGACTGAGTTCGCACACTCTGGGGGCCGGAGCCGGAGAGGAATGGACCCCAAGGCTCCATTCCACTTGCAGTCAGCCCCTAGCTGAGAGCTGGGAGCATCTGCCACATCTGTAGTGGGGGTGCCTGGGACTTGACAGGAAGACGCACAAAGATGGCCTGTGAGGGCACACCCCTTGCCTCCATCAGTGGGCTGTCCACAGTCCAGGGCTCACCTGCCTGCTCCGCAGACCACTTCAGGTGGGTTCTGGGCTCACAGACCCTCAAGGGGTTGATGCCATTCCACGGTGATGGGATTCCTGCTCTTTGTGTGTGCACGTGCTACTCCCAGAAAACAGGGAGACACCGGGAGGGTGGCACTAGATCGTTCAGCATCAGTTGCTTATTTTCTCTCGGTTGCTCATTTTTCTTTTCTCCCTCCCTGATCTGTGCACCTTTTGGGTGCTCCTCAGCCACCTGTGTTTGGGACACTGTCAAAGCCAACTGCCCAAGAGGTTGATTGCTCTCAGGGCTCCCTCAGCCATGACCCCTTCCTGTTTCTTTTTAAGACATCATCACCTTGGTGGCGTTATGCAGTCAGATTTTGAGACACTTCCAGAAACCCCAAAGATGGTGTTGGGCTCCAGGATTGTTTGAATTTTCAGCATCCAGACGGAGGGCTCAGGAGAACACAGAGCACATCCCAAAGGATCTCACCAGGGCGGAGTTGCCAAAGCAGACAAGAACTGTTTGGGGTGATGCTGCTGCTCCTCCGTTCCCAGTCCCATTGCCGAGCAAAGAGAAAGCCACCAGTGACGACAAACAAAGGGAAAGAGATTTCCCAAAAGCCGCGGAGAGAGAGGACTCCAGATGGAGATGGGAGGACGGGACGCTGGGGCCCTGGTGGCTTCCTTAGTTAAGTTGTGCAGTCGGCTTGACAGGAACATGGGTCACCCTCAAGCCAGACACATCTTGGTCTCATGGCCCCATCAGTCACCGCCGCAGGGGTTCTTCCCGCAGCTGCCAGGGCGCAGAGCCCAGCTGCTTTGATTCATGAGCGCGTTATTCACATTTGTAGCACAGCACGCTTGCTTTTCCTGGGGGATGCTCTGCTCTCCTTTCTGGCCTCTTCTGCTTCTTGGCAACCACACCGGAGGCTCTACCATGTCCACCCCATGCTCTGCATGTCTGGGGGCACTGGGGCCAGCACCGCAGTGAGCGCAGGGTAACTAGAAAGGGTATCTCCATCACCGATTTTCCAACTGACTTTCAGAATCACCATCTGGATGCCCTGAGCCGGGCCGCACCCTTGGGCTCCCAGTGCACAGTGTCCCTCCCTTGTCCCCCCTGCTCCTTCTCCCAGTCCTTCTCACTATCCCTGAAGGCCGGAACTTGGTGTCAGAGCATGCATGGAGTCAGCGGCCCTTTTAGCACACTTGCCACCACCTGACTCACAGCAAAGCCAGGCTTCCTGGTGGACCCCATTTCAGCCCTCCCACCTATCCGTGGTCTTGCTTTTCAAAGTCCGAAGTTATTAAATGGAAAATTCTAGAAACAAACAATTGGTAAGTTTTAACTTGTACACCGTTCTGAGTATCTTCATGAAATCTTGAGCTGTCCTGCTCTGTCCCACCTGTCTCTCTGTCATCAGATGGAAAAAACATATAGTGTATGTAGGGTCCATACCATCCTTGGGATCACCCATCCACTGGAGGTCTTGACGTGTGTCCCTTTGGATAAGGGGCCTCCTGTAATTTTTTTCCCACTGAGGTGCCGTGGTCCAGGCCAGCAGGGATGGTCACCCACAACTGTGGACGGAACGCCACGGCCACACCGTGGACGGAACACAGCGGGGCCATCAGGCCGCTGTCTTAGAGGTCACAGAGGTGAACATCCGGTGAGCTCAAGTGGCGTTTGCTGATGCAGGCCCTTCCTACCATCTGCTTTCTAAAGCTGACCGTTCCAAGTTCAGCAATCATAAGTAAAAACGCAAAAGAGTAACTGGCTAAATTAAAATTCTGAACTTTCATATACCAAAAAACTATGACCATCAAAAATTTTAAAAGAACCAGGAAGAAAATATTTACAATCTATTTTGCAACGAGTTAATGTTCTTACTAGAAAAAAGGGATTTTAAAAAAATTTAAAAAGACAATTACCCAGTAGAAAATATGGGCAAAAAATACGAATTCATAGAAGGAGAAATTCAGTTGGCCAGTAAATACATGAAATGTTGAGCTTCAACAATAATCCAAGGAATCTGAAAGAAAACAGAAAGATAGTATTTTTTATTAAATTGGAAAAATATATAGTTATAATCTCCAGTATTGAGGAAGGTGGGGAAACCAGGCCATCCTATTTGCCAGAGGGAAGAAAACCTGCACGACTTTCCTAGAGGAATTTTGATAGTAGACAAGAAAAGATCCAGGACTGGAAATGCCCTTTGCAGGCACAATTCCACCTCTAGGACTTACCTTAGGTGAATAATGGCAGAGCTGCCTAGCAACAAGGAAATTTCATATCAGTTTCATTCATGTTAGTGAGAAATTAAAATGTCATTATTGGATAAAGTGTGCTTTGTCCACACGCTGGAACACTATGCAGCCAGCAGTGTGTGTTGTCAGCGGATGTTTAATAACGTGATGGCCATGACGTGGGATGGAGCGGTTCATACAATCTCAGGTTGGAGAATCAAAGTGTGTGTGTGCACCCATGGGTGTGTTTGTCTTGAGAGAGCGGCGAGAATGAATGTTTCTGGACCATAAGTTGATGAAAGAGCTTCCTTTCTTTCCTATGTTTTTTTTTTAATTTCTAGATTTTCTACAAATGCCCCGTATTACTTCTGCAGTTTGAGAACACAAATACAGAGGTGCCCAGTGCTTTCTAAAGATAGTGTGGAGGGCACAGGCTCACCCACCCTCCCTCCAGAAAAGGGCATGTACCCCCAATCCCATCATAAGGCGGTGCCGCTAAGACACAGCTGCCTCCTCCTAGGAATGTCCTCACTGGGACTCCTACTCGATGTTACGATGAAGGTTCTCACTGAAGGAATAGAAGAGAGTGGACTGACAAAATCTATTTTTGTATCTTCTGCACTGTACACTAAAGACATCCGTCCATCATTTTCATGGGATGCCTTCATGTTGGGATACTTTGGAAGGTTGCATCCAGATGTATCAGCGTGGCTCCCGGATGGAGCTGACGGCGTCCTTTGTAGTGAGGGCTGAGTGGTCCCAGCTCTCCCGGCTGGCCCTTACCTGCTGGGCACTTCCTGAATGGCGCTTCATGCTGGGACGCCGAGCTCATCCCCACACTCTTTTAGATGCCAGCATCCTCGTTTCTTCTGCCCTTTTTTTTTTTGTCACTCCTCCATATGTATTTGGGGATGTCTGTTCTTAACCGTAAACCACTTCAGCTTTGTGGAAGCAAGTGGGAAAAAACACAGTGAGCTCCTTAGCTGTTCCCTGAACTCGGATTGAGAAGAGGTGCTTTGACCCCAACTCAGTCAACGGAGCTAGAAAAAGCCCTTTCTTAGCTACTAGAGACGTTTTACTCACTTTTTACCAGGATCAAAAATGAAAACCATGCGTCCCCCTGGCCTTGTTGATGAATGACAAACGTGTGGGACTGAGGAGAGGCTGGCGTCGAGTGGCCACCCCCTGCCCGGGCATCCCTGCGTGCCAGCTTCTCCAGAACCGTGGCCCTGCTGTTTGCAGCCTCGTCTTGAGGGGGGAAGCACCATGCCACACAGCCCCGGAGGCTGGAGACCAACCAGGCACGGAATCTCTCGTTTCCTTTCAGATTCTTCACCATAATCTAATTTTTGTTAAGCCTCTCTTCCTTTACACCCTGGGCTATATTTGACGCATATTTCTGGCAAATTCTGGGACCACCCTTGCCAGATGAGCAAATCCTTTTCAGAGAGATGACTGAAGTATTTGTAAGTTTCCATCGGCATGGGGGGAAGGGATCGAAGGTGTGGCAGGGGGACCTCCCCAGCTGTGCTCTGGCATCCTCTCTGCTCCACATTACGCCCCAAGCACGCGACTGTGAGTGGCGATGGGTGCCTGGTACTTAGCTTGAAGACACAGATGCTCACTGCTGTGGAGACATAAAGAAACCAAGAGGTTAACGGCCAGGGTTAGTCCCCTCCGCGGGCCTCCTGCATGAATCAGAGCCGACTGGGAGCAGGAGTGACTCAGAGCCATGGCTTTTTGTCTTCTGGCTGTGCAAATAAACAGAGCAGGAAGGTTTGAATGGGCCAGGCCTGGAGCGGAGAGCAGGGTTGGAGGCGGCTCCCAGTTCCAAGGCGCGCCCAACCCGGCCCCCAGGCCAGGTCAGCCTGGGGAGGGAAGAACTAAGGGCACTAGGCAGCCCACCCGCCTGGCCAAGACCAGCGGGACAGGGGCAGAGAGGCTGGTATCCCTAGGGCATAGGCGGAGAGGGGGTGGGGAGTGGGAGGGCACGGGAGCCTTGGCTTGCTCTGTGGGGACACTGCCCTGGGGTCCACCCTGCCCCGGGGTCCACTTGGCACAGGCACCCACCAGGCCTGCACCCCATGCCTTGCTCCCTGCCCCTGGGAAACACCCGTGGGGCGGTCCCCTTCTCTGAGCACCTGTGAGGGGTCCTCAGGGTTTTCCTCTCCTTAGGGCCCCCGGAAAGTCCAGAGTTGGGGGTGCATGACTGGGCCAGGCCTGGAGATCCACCCAGGAGCAGAGAAGTCCAGAAGGCCTGCAGGGGTGACCCGGAGGATGCACCCACTGTGAGGCTCAGCTGAGGGCATAGACAGAGCAGTGGGCAGAGCCAGGAAGTGAACCCAGCCAGTCTGCTGTCTAAAATATGAGATTTTTCCCTCCATGCCAAGTATGGCCCCATCCTACTGAGTTGGGTCATTACATCTGGGGCTCTCTACTACAAATGACGGCACACAGGGACCTCCCCATGCCGCAGGGAGCACCTCAGAGAGTGAGGGGGGCTGGGATGCAGCCGGGCACCTGTCGGCATTCCATGGGAGATGGGGTAGCTTCAGCCTGGGCATGGGAGCCTCCAAGTCCAGAAGTGGCAGATCAAACCCCTGCTCGACACACGTCACCCACCTGGCGTCTCCCAGCCCTGGGTGACCCAGCCTCACGCCTGCAGGGTGAGCCTTTGAATTTGCAGGTCCAGGGCCAGCTATGCTGTCTGTTCTTTTTTTTCTTTTTTTTTTTTTTGAGGCAGAGTCTCGCTCTGTCGCCCAGGCTGGAACGTAGGGGCATGATCTCAGCTCACTGCAACCTCCACCTCCCAGGTTCAAGTGATTCTCTGGCCTCAGCCTCCCGAGTAGCTGGGACTACAGGTGTGTGCCACCATGCCCGGCTCATTTTGTGTGTGTGTGCGTATATTATATATATACGCGCACACACATACACACACACACACATACATTTTGAGTAGAGACAGGGTTTCACTGTACTGGCCAGACTAGTCTCAGTCTCCTGACTTCCTGATCCACTGGCCTCAGCCTCCCAGAGTGCTGGGATTTCGGGTGTGAGCCACCCGCCTCGGCCTCCCAGAGTGCTGGGATTGCAGGTGTGAGCCGCTGCGCACGGCCTCCCAGAGTGCTGGGATTGCAGGTGTGAGCCACCCGCCTCGGCCTCCCAGAGTGCTGGGATTGCAGGTGTGAGCCGCTGCGCACGGCCCCATCTGCTGTTTTGGAGCTTGCTTTTCTGCTATGGCATTAGACATCCCCCAGCCCAGAGGACCCTCACTACCACTGCTCAGAAGTCTTTTTATACATGGCATCACCGAGTGCGTGATTTAGCTGGTCCCTGTAGGTACGGAGCAATCCCTGCTGTCTCCGCGGTGTTGCCTTGTGTGGTGGTAGTACCATTCGCCATGATGAACTGGTTCCAGTGACTCCGTCATGGAGTGCCCGGCAGTGCCCGATCAGCCCTTCTTCCTGGTCCCGTCTCCTGGGTCTGCTGTCCGCTCTTCAGGTCTTCTTTGCGTGGTTAGGCTGGGCGTCTTTCTCTGTCACTGACCTGACTCCTTCGCTTAACCTGTTAATGGAACAGCGTGGATGATGCACCCCACACCGTGACTGACATTCCCTAGGCCCACTGAATGTTGGTTCCTTTCTCCCTTTCACCTGCTGCCAGCGGGATGGCCGGGCCTGCCAGGCACTGCTCCAGGTTCCCCACTGAACAGGTTCTGCCTGCTCTCCTGTAAGCTGCGTCTGGCCCTGGGCTATGGTGGTCAGCTCCCCAGGCCGGGAGCATGTCTGTCCTTTTCACCCTCTACCCAGCACCAGCAGCAGTTGCCAGTAAGAGCAGGGGTGAGGGGGTGAGCAAACCCAAGTACTTGTTCTTCAAGCATGGTGCCTTCAGCCAGGTGCAGTGGCTCATGCCTGTAATCCCAGCACTTTGGGAGGCCAAGGTGGTCGGATCATGAGGTCAGGAGTTCGATACCAGCCTGGCCGACATGGTGAAACCCCATCTCTACTGAAAATACAAAAATTGGCTGGGCATGGTGGTGCATACCTGTAATTCCAGCTACTCGGGAGGCTGAGGCAGGAGAATTGCTTGAACCTGGGAGGCAGAGGTTGCAGTGAGCTGAGATTGCGCCACTGCCCTCCAGCCTGGGCAACAGAGCAAGACTCTACCTCAGGAAAAAAAAAGCACATATTCTTCATGTTCCATGGCTTTATGCTGCTCTCCTTCAGCTAGAATCTCCCCGACGCCTGCCAGGACTGCTTCCAGGGCCCCCTTCTTGGGGAGCCTCTGGCCACCCCTCCTGGTGGCATTTGTGGTGACTCCCGCGGCCTTGTACATCCTCTAGTGGCCCAGTGGCTGTGACAGTCTGTCTGTCTGTTGTGCCGGGAGCACTTTTAGGACTGTGTCCTTGTCATGTGTCCGTACCCTGCCCAAGTGGGGGTCATAGAGGGAGCCTCTGTTTCCCCACCAAGTACCCAAAGAAACTGCACTGTGTCTGATGCAAAAGCATGTTTTCTGTGCGTCTGTGTTTTACAATTCCCTGGCTGCCTTCAGAGCGGGACGCACCCGGCTGCCTGTGGGTCTTGTTTTGCCCGAACAGAGGAGCCAGCCTCCTGTTTTGAGGGCCGTTTCCATTCTCCAAGTCAGCAGCTGGAGGGAAGGAGGCTGGCTGTAAAGTGGGAGGGGCCATAACCCCTGAATTTCTTACGCAGAAGAAAAGGGGTAGAGGCGGAGAAGGAGAGAGGGAGAGGGAAGCCATAGTACCACCTAGCCCCAAGACGTCTGGGGGAAAGTGATTCATCTGATCTGGGATGCAAGCTTATTTTGGGGAGTAGAATGCCCTGCCTCCAACACACACACACACACACACACACACACACACACACACACACACAGAGTCCTCAGTAAAATACCCCGTTCTTGCTAGGCTTTCTGTAGTGGCTCTGGGGGTAGGGGCACAGTAGAGAGAAGTCACAGCCGGCTCCTGGGGTGGTGTGGGCTGAGGAAGACGCTGTGTGGGGAGAGTTGTGGCTGGGAACCCTTCAGTAAACAGAAAAGAATCTTTTCCCCTCGGCATAGGCCTGGCACGGAGAAGTTGTCAGCAAGCAGGCGTCGGAAGATTGAGAGCACAGAGGGGTGGCCGAGGCCAGGCACAGGCTAGATGCCAGGCGGACGCTGCGTGGAACCCTTAGGCATTGAGTGCCCTGAATCTAGAAACTGAAAATGCAGTCACACCCTCATCAGAAAGAAGCTGACGGCGAGTTAGGGGGCCAGGAGGGCAGCAGCTCTTCCCAGGGTCGAGGGGCATCCCTCGATGGCCGGAGGGAGACAAGTGTGGGTCAAGAGCTGGGGATGGCCAGGTGGCCCTGGAACCAGGCAGAAGGAGCAGGTGGGCTGAAGAAGACATTGGGGTAGACTGTGGTCAGCAGAAGGCATGAGAGGGGCCGCCCTCCTGCGTGGAGTGAGGCCCGGAAAACGTGTGGCATGCAGAATAACGAAGTTCCAAGTAAAGCTGTGGTTGGAAGGTGGCTGGCATTCTGGAATTGCCTCCCTGACCAGTGCAGCGACCCACAAAGGCGGCATCCCTCAGACATCAGCCCCGTGCCCTGGGGTCCCTCTGGGTGCACCTGCAGGAAGTTCGGCTTTCTGCACGTGGCTCCCAGGAGCTCTGCTGAGAAGCCCTTACACGTCATCTGGTCCAGCCCCTGGGCCTTTTCTGGGGCACAGACGGGAGCTGGTGAGCTCTACGCCTGAAATCCAACTGCCCATCTGCCGGGAGCCCCGTGCCCCACAACCTGCTCTGGTAAACCCTGAGCTTCTGTCAGATGACACAGCTAAGCAGGGTTTGGGAAAACAAAAAACCCAAACCTGCCCACTTTGGTCAGGGCAGGGTAGAGTGTGTCAGTTGGGGATGGCAGACTGGCTAAGTCAGGCAGACTCAGGGGCATGGCCAGGCGGATCCCGGTCTCCTCCTGTTCCACATCCCTCCATCATTCGATGGGACAGCAGGAACCCAACTGTCCCTTCTCGAGACAGAGACAGAAGGTGCTTCCTGCAGTGGAAACTGGCAGCCCTGGCTGTGACTGTGTTTGTAGGACAAGCCGTCTTCTGCGTTGGTGACTCTCCAGGATCACCCATTGCCACCGTGACCACTATCCTTTGTGACCCACACCCTCAGGTAGTGCAGTGTGGTACCAGAGTGGGCTGATCCACAGGCATGGCAGGGCTGGGACACGTGCCCACGGCTCAGCAAGACTGGAGGGAGCACCGTATACCTGGCTGGTGCAGGGGTTTGTGTCCCTTTGATTCCCAAGATGATCCAGGGATGGGGTGGCATCACCTGCATTCCTTCACATTTTCTCGAGGCAGGGAGGTCATCTCAGAGGGGTCAGTTGGCATCAGCAGCTGGGCTGTGAGAGACAGCATCATCCGCACCGGCATCAGCAGCAGATGGCGTGGGTAGGTGTGCGGGCAGCAAATGCTTGGCAGTTTAAGTGGTTTCCTTGGAAAGGACGAGGCCGGGGAGGATGCCACCGGGAGAAAGGCAGGGACGCCTGCAAAGCCGCTTCTGAAGTAAGCAACGTGGACTTGTTTGCAAGGAATGGAAGTGTGGCCAAGTGCGGCGAGGAGTCCTTTAAAGAAGGGATTTCACAAGCGGGGCTGGCACAGGCTGCTGCAGCTTGTTTACTGCCACGGAGTTGGAGTTTCATACTTTCAAAACCAACAATCTGGGCTCTCTCAATAAAACTTCCAGGGGACGGGCAAGAAACGCAAAAATAGACAAAATCTCGGGTGTATAGAAGAACACAATCAACGTGAAAAGGCAACCTGTGGAATGGGAGAAAATATCATCAAATTATACATCGGATAGGAGAGTAATATCCAGAAGAGATGCAGGACTCCTGCGATTCTGCAGTAAAAATGAGATAGCCTGAAGAAAAGTAGGCGAAAGTTTAATAGACATTTCTACAAAGATGATTCACAAATGACCAACAAGTGCATGAACAGATGCTCACCATCACTACCCATCAGGGAAGGGCAGCTTCATGCCCGAGAGAGGCACCAGCCCACACCTGGCAGGCTGCCGACTCCTGCCTGCAGTCCCAGCACTCTGGGAGGCTGAAGTGGGAGGATCGCCTGGGGCCAGGAGTTTGAGGCCAGCCTGGGCAACATAATGAGATGCTGTCTCTACAAAATAAAAATATAGAAGTAGCAGAGTGTGGTGGCCAACGCCTGTAATCCTAGCTACTCAAGAGGCAGAGGCAGGAGGATCGCAGAAGTCCAGGAGTTCGAGGTTACAGTGAGCTATGCACACTGCCGCACTCCAACCTGAGCAGCAGAGTGAGACCCCATCTCAAAAGAAACAAACAAAATAAATGTTGGTGGGGATGTGGAGACACTGGAACCATTGGGCACTGCTGGTGGGCGTGTAAACCAACGCTGCAGAACACAGCGTGGAGGGTCCTCAGAAAATAAACGCAGAACAAACAATGTGGTATGTGTCCACGCATGCACCACACACCCCACACACACCACACACCACACACAACATACACCACACACAACATACACACATACCACACACACACCCACACACCACACCCCACACACCCAACACACCACACACCACAGAAAACATAAACACACACGTACACACACACCCCACACACCACACACACTACATACCACACACAACATACACACATACCACAGACACACCCCATACACCCCACACACACCACACACCACACACAACATACATACCACACACACCCCCACACACCACACCCCACACACCCAACACACCCCACACAACATACACACACATACACCCCACACATCACACACAACATACACACCCCACACACCCCACCCACCACACACCCACCACACACCACACACACCATGTACACCATACACACACACACCATACACACGCCTCACACACCACACACCACACACCCAACACACCACACACAACATACACACACACCATACACACACCCCACACACCACACACAACATACATGCACACCATACACGCACCCCACACACCACACACCACACACAACATACACACACACCCCATATACCTCACACACACCACACACACACCACACACAACATATACACACACATACACCACACACATCACACATCACACACCTCACATACACCACACACACCACACATCACACACAACATACACATCACACACCACACACCACACACACCATACACACCACACATGCCACACACACATACACACACCCCACACACCACACACACACCCCACACACCACACACAACATACACACACACCACACACACATCACACACCCCACACACACTGTACACACACCACACACACACATATACCATACCCTGCACACCCCCCACGCACCACATACACACCACTCATTTCCCACATACCATACACACACCACTCACAATACACCCCACACCTCACACACCACACACACACCACACATCCCCCACACACCCCACACACCACACACACACCACACACCACACTCAACATACACACACACCACCACACCACACACCCCACACACACTGTACACACACCACACACACACGTACCATACCCCACACACCCCCCATGCACCACACACACACCACTCATTCCTCACATACCATACACACACCACTCACAATACACCCCACACCTCACACACCACACACACACCACAGATCCCCCACACACCACACACACCAAACACACACCACACACTGTACATGCCACATACACACTATACACACACCACACACCCCACACAACACATACATACACCGCACGCCATACACACACCACACATACACGCCACACACCACACACACACCCCACCCACCACACACCACACACACCCCCCACAGTACTCACATATACACACCACACACCCCACATACACCACACACCACACACACCATACCACACAAACAACACACCCCACACACACCATAAGCACACCCCACACTTCACACACACACCACATACCCCACAAACACAACACACCCCACACGCAACACACGCTTATCACATCCCATACACACTACACACACCCCACACACCCCACACACACCACACACCACACACATGTACATACCTCCCACATATAAATGCCACACCCCCACACACACCACACACAGCACACTCCACACACGCTACACACATGCCACGTACAACACCACACATACACACAAACCACACACACACACACACACCACACATGACATACACACCACACTCCCCACACATACACACCATACAGACATACACACCACAACCCACACACACCACACACCACACACATACACACCACACTCTCCACACATACACACCATACAC